>VUQG01013263.1:2064-16890 GCA_015106755.1 Etia nguti
TTCTGCTTTATTAACTCTGAATATTCAGCTGCTGATTGCGCTTCGTTTTAACAACAACCTTAAATACAGAAACTTTTAAATGTAAATTTGCTGCTGAAAGCAGGAAGCAACTCTCAGTCGTCCTCTGATGGTCTGTTTTCTGTGTTTAAGCAGCAGACTTCATGTCCTGATGCTAACAGCTGTTTTTGTTTACGAGGGGACGTGTGGCAGGGTTTAAAGCTCGCTCTTCATCGGGGTCATCATCGTCGTAAAGAGGAACATTTGTTGCAGTAATTAGCTGGGTGTCGTGACTCCCATTAGCAGGCTTTTAGCCTTCTCTGCTCTTCATCTTCAGCTGCTTTCAGCCCTGGACAAAACCTCCTCCTCTGGGAGGAGGGTGATTTGTGTGTCTGTAAACACTCTGCTGCAGGAGTGAGAGTGACTCTGGGAATCAAAAGGAGCTTGTAAAAGTTTGAGGAGGTGATCACAGAGATAAGTGATTAAATCACACGATGACATCACCTTTACCAACGAGAGCACAGGTAATAATCTGCGTCTCGTTTTATCCCCGCTGACCTCTGACCTCTGGCATCCAGACTTTTGCTGCTCATGTCATTCAAGATCAACCTGAAGGAATGTCAGGAGTTCATCCGGGGCCTCGACATACCTCCTCTTGTTTGTCGGAGTAAAAGTAAAATCTACTCTTTGTTGTGCTGCTTGCTCCTCGGTGTGGGTGGTGTGGAGCTGGCAGCAGAGGGGGAAATGCTCACAGTCATTACCAACAGAAAGGCACGCCGAGAAAATCCCACAGCGTGGATGTTTGTGGTGAGAAAACCAAAAGCTGGTGTGACGCCACGCCCCGTTCATTCACGCTGCTCACAAACGAGCCACAGCAATTGGAAAAAAGATGGAGGCAGCAGTCGGAGGAAAGCGACCACAGAATGAAAGAATAAAGAGGAAACCTCAGAAATGTCCCAACACCATAGCCGCTTATAGAAACCTGTGCTGGTGCTGCATTCAAGGATACTCCAGTAAAATCAGGTTTCTCTGTGTGCGGGTGGTTCCCTCACCTGGAACAGATACACGTCTCCATACGAGTTGCTCAGACAGAAGACATGCTCCTTCCTCGGGTGCTCGGGGACGGCCTGGACGACGCTTTCATCAGCCAGCAGAGCGTAGCGATGAGAGAGCTCCTGCTCGGCGCTGCTGCTGCTCCTACCGTATGTCTCGTAAAACAGCAGAGTGCAACCTGAGCAGACAAAATCCATCATTAATGCTATGTTAAATAGTTTAGTTCACAGAGATTTTATAAACTTTAGCTGTTGATGTCACAGATGTTAAAGACTTGAGTAAAATGTTTAACGTGAAACGGAACACCTATTTTTACATTTGTTTATCAAGTTTCCTTTAGAAGTGCCTAAACCTGCATTCTCTCTAATGCCCACCAGGGGGCGACTCCTCTGGTATAAGAAGAAGTCCTAACCTTCTCTGTGCTGATAGCAGAAGTGATAAATGTTTGTTGGTCAGTTAACAATCAACTCAAAAACTACTCGTCAGTATTTCCTGAAACTTGCTGAATCAAGAACTAGCTGGAGACATTCCCACTGCCTAACTGGAAACATCCAGACTGGTTAATGTAACCTGAACATGACACTGAGGAACCTGGAAACTCACACCGTGCCTCAGGTGCACAAAGACTCTTTTGGTGCCCTGTATGCAGCACGAGCCTGATGTCAGCTCTAGTGGAGGCACTAAAGGCATAACCGGACCTCTCCTACACAAGTTTTCTGCCCTTCACTGAAAATCAGTTCAGATCTAATCCTGAAACATAATTTCGTCTTTCTGTTTTTTGGTCCTTGCAGGCGGCCGTACCTTTCAGTGTGACCCAGTAGTGCCTCCACTTGCGGCGGGTGACCAGCTCCAGCTTCCTTTCCTTGTTAACGGTGATGAGAGCTTTGAAAGAAAGCCATCCGGCCCGCCGCACCACACCCTGCTCCTTCTCAAACAGGACGTCCAGCTGCTCCCCTCCTCCCACCTCCACATCCCCGTCCATCTCCTCCTCGTCCTTCTCACCCTCGTCTCCATCCCCCTCTGATGGCTCCGTCCTGTCAGCCGTGCTGCTGCAGCCCGTCTCTAGCTCCTGCATGAAGTTCTCATAGATGTTCTGCCGCTGAGCATCACTGCTCTGGTTCTGGTTCAGAGTCATGAAGGAGCCGCAGTGGAGCGGAGGGAACTGGTTGTGGTTCAGGGGGTGGAGAGGATTGAAGGACCACAGCGCGCTGCAGCTAACGGCCCCAGCGTTCAGTCCGTTGATGAAGACATCGGCGGTGTTGGTGGCGAACGGCTCCTGCAGAGAAATCAGAGAGGACATTAATTGACTGCTGTGATTCCGTCTGCGGCCACTAGAGGCACACAGCAGCCCTCCATCACAGCGCTCAGCACCAGGCTCCTGTGTTATGGTATGTGTTTGTTTCTCTGAGTTTATGAGTTCATTTTCCAAACCACAATTTTCCCCTCTGTTAGCATTAACTGGGTGTGAATATGCTTCACGGTGCAGTGTCAGCGTTAAACAAACACTCCACCACTGCTCTTGAGCCAATAAGACAACCTGCCAGTTTTAGAGGAGCTGGGCGCGGGTTCGATCCCCATTCTGACTTTACTTTAAACCTCCAACTGAGTGACTATTCCAGGTTTGTGCAACAGTTTTGAGCATTTTTCCACATTTAGCCATCATTGTGAGGTGACGGTGACAACATGTGGAAATTTGCTGTTTATAGACGGGCAGAGTGAGTTGGTGCAGAAACGCACCGTTCTTATCAGTCAGGGCTTTACGCTGTTTGTTCTTTCGAGAAAATCTACCACGCAGCTCTTTTAATCCTAAGATAATAGTGGAGTTAAAGGATCCTGGATGTTTACTAAAGTGCTTCGGTGGTGCTCGTCTATGCAGTCGCTGTATCAAACTCCCCCGTATCAAACACAGTGCTGTGATTGGCCCAGCAGAGCCAAGCCCTCATGGAATTCTAAACAAGGCATAAATGAAACGTAAGCCCTCAGATCGGTCTGGCTCCAGGTTCCCAAACATTTCTTTCTCTAGTGTCAGCATTGGATGTTTTTGTTTTGGTGCTTTCCCATGAAAAGCTCCAGGGATTTTTCCAAGAGATCAAAGTTCCTCCAGCATTGCGATTTGTTTTTGATGAGCAGGACCAAAGCCCCGGAAAGACTGAACAATAAAGTCTACCGCGACGTATCACAGGGACGTCAGTCTCAGAGAGCAAAGTGATTGATGATCGGTAAAATCCTCTCTGCTACATCCTAATTATTGGTGATCATAAAAAAAAAAAACCCGATGCGTGGTCTGTTTGCAGAGTGTTAGCACACCTGCCATCAACCTGAGCATAGCCCCCGGAGACCGCCTGGCACTTTCCAAAAACTACCTGACAGGTGAACAGATAAACCACCAGCAACTAGCTATCAGCGTCTTTAAACCAATCAGATCAATGAAACACCTACCAGGACACATCTGTTCCACAAAGAAAAGCCTTTGGTGCTGTACTAGAACAGAGTTTACATGATGTTCGGCTTTTTTCCACGCCCTCCAGTTTCTGCGGACAGTCAGTGACATCCATGTTGGTCCTGGCCTCCTGTGCAAAAGCTAATCTAAATCTGAAGACCTTCAAACAAAGACTTTAACTGTGGCCACACCTGGAGAATGGTCACAGGTGAGGTTATGAATGCTCAAAGGTGCAGTTTGGCCTCCACTGAAACCAGAAAAGATGGATTCTCCTGTGACTGTGGCACAAAGCTGCAGAGGATTTAAGTTAGAGTCATACTTTCAAAGGTTTTCTGTTCTGTTCCTCTGGGATTAATAAAGTTTTCTTATTGTGATTAATAATCCTGTACACAGACTGCGGCACTCCGCTGAAACATTCCCACGGTCCAAAGAAAGCTTTTCGGGTAAAACATCTTAAAAACCTGGCAGACGAAACAAAGACGATGAAGAGAGCAGATAATAAAAGTTTACTCGTCAGTCGTTTGATGTTTGCTGTGCGTCTGGAGGAACTTTTCTCAAGTGTGGGAAAACGAGTCCTCATGAGGTCATGCTGATGTAAAGGGGTTACCCAGGTTGTGGGGGTGAGGGGGTTGGGGTTTCCAGAGTGAGGAAACTACATCAGTGTCTGATTGCATTATCGCCGTCATCTTCAGTGCTGAGTTAAAAAGCACAAAACAACAAGCTTCACTACTCCAGCTCCCTCGCTGCAGATGGGATGTGACCTCATTCTGCTGGCTGTAAACAGGAAGCGGTGCTTTTTTGGGCCAGCTCTCACAGAGAAAGCGGACCATCAGATTACTGCTTGATGAAAAACAGATGTTTGAAAATGGTGTTCGTACTTAACTCCATGTGTAATGTTTTTAGTCATGATGAGACTTTAATCTAGTTCAACGACGTGTATAAGTCTCAGGATTAAGGAAGATATTCATTTTAAAACCAGTTTTAAGTTTAGCAGATAATTTTTAAAAATATATTCTGACAATGAGCTTATAAAAACTTTTAAAGGCTTTTTTTTACACTCAGTTTACTTTGAAGACATTTAAGATTTTCTGATGATCTTTATTGACCTCGTTCTTTCTTTCTTTCTTTCTTCTTGTTTACAGGCCGTGATTATGTTCAAGTGATAAAAACTACTTTGTCAAACACTAGAATTCAAAGATAAAATAAAAGATTATAATTTTGTGCACTTTTATCAGGGTTGTCAGTTCATGTCGAAAATCAACATTTTAAATGTAAAACATCAGAAAACAAAAGATGATGTCATTTTGTCCATCATCAGCAGGTGGCGAACCACTGAGCTCCGCCCACAGCATGACTTCATCATCTCATTGTTTCTCACCTGGATCCTCCTCTTCTTCCTGCTAAGACTTCCTGTCCAGTCGCTCAGACGTCTGATTCGGCTCTTCAGGAAGTCTTTTTGGTTATTCCCAGCAGAGGCGGCGCTCGCAGACTGCACCTTCCGGCAGGGCAGCGTGCAGGAGGAGTAATGCTCCTCCATATCACCGGCTGATCCCTCCTCTTTCTGTGTGACATCATTCAGTAGCGCGGTCCCAGCATCGGTGGGGAAGGCGGGCAGCGTGTTGTGACTGCTGTAAATGCTGGGAGCTGAAATCAGGCTGAAATCCGTGTGGTCCGGCTGCAGGAGCTCCGAGTCGCCGATGCCACTGTCCTCCGTCTGGCCGGAGGAGCAGGTGTTGTAACCTGCGGTGGCAGCGCCGAACACGTTAGTCTCTGCGGCGGGGAAGAGGAGGGTAGAGGTAAACCCAGGTGAGATGTCCTCGCCCTGAGCGGAGAAGAAGGTGTTGCAGCCGCTGCTGCTGGTGGCGGTGGTGTAGCCGCTGCTGTTGTCTGCATTCTGCCCGCACACAAACACGTTATCCGTCAGCTCGCCGTTACCCCACGGTGAGTCGTACCAGGAACCGTCGGAGCTGAGCGAGCTGCCGTTGCTGGTGCGCAGCAACGCTTCTGTGCCCGCGGCGGTGGTCGCTGTGGCAGTGATGGCGGGGAGGCCGCTCAGGGTCTGCGGTTCCACCCGAGCTTTGGTGAACTCCACCCTCATGCTGCCGTCTTTGCTGAGCAGCACCTTCGGGCTGCCACCGCTTTCCAGAGACACCCGCTCACCCCCCCCAAACTCCCCTCTGCAGAGCCTCTGAGGAGACCCTGCTCTCAGCCTGGCGCCTCCTCGGGCCGCTTTAGCGGCTGGTTCGTAACGCCATGAGGTGTAAGGCGAGCCCGCCGTTGGGTTGTTCAGGTAGCTTTTCCCTCGGCTCCTGCAGCCTCCCTTGCTGCTCCTCCACCAGCTACGAGCTGATGTCACCTCCTCCCTCCTGGAGGAGAACCTGAAGGAGCAAGAGGGCTTGGCAGGAGAGATGAAGCTGCTGTGGCTGTCTGCGTTTCCCATGACGACCTGGAAGAGGACGGAGGAGGATGACATCATCAGATGTGAGGCACAAAAACGAGCAACACAGCAGCCAGGAAACACACACACACACACACGCAGCATGTATTAAAGCAACAGATTTCTACACACAATACTACATTAAATACTACAGGTAGTACTACAATACTACATTAAATACTACAGGCAGTATTACAATCACTCCCACCTGGAAGCCAAAGATGAGTTAAAGACCCGGTGAGTCCACGTTTGTGAACACACGTTAAACATTCACTCATTTACTGCCGTCCATTCTCAAATGCACAAAATAATCAAAGCATCCGAACTTCCTTCTTCCTCATTACAGCAATATTACCCAGGATGCACCTGCATTTGACGTCACATTTTTATTTTCTGGTAGATTTTCAGATGATATTTGTAAGACAGCCGTTAGTTTGATAGTTCATCTCCAGCTGCAGTTCCTCTGGTGGCCACTTGAGGCCGGCTCCAGCCATGAGTCAGTGCCCTCCTGTGTTAAAATTCTGCGGACTTTTGCAGCTCATCGTATTAGCATGAGCCGATAACGGAGCTCGTCTAAATATGGTCAAACCAGCTCTACAAATCAGTGTTGAGGCTTTAAAATGCAAATTTCAAACCATCAGGAGACGACGATTGCTCAAAGACTCAGAAATGATCTCCGCACAGTTTCTATTAATGCGACACCCTGAAGACCTTCAGTGAACCAGCTGGATCTATACTCACTGCTGATTTGCTGATGTTAAGTCACATGACCGGTTCCTTTATCACCCTCAGAGACCTTTAAAGCTCTGATCTGACTGAACACCAAACACACAATAGAGCTTCATCACAGACATTTAGCACAGAGCTAACAACTGCCTTCAGGCGAACCAAGAAAACTAAGTCTGGACCATCATGCTTATATTTGATGTGTGTCAAACCATTTTTACATGTTCTCTGAGTGAAGTGACCGAGCCTGCAGCGTGACCTTTGACCCTGAACCAAGTCTGCACAGTACCACTTGCTGCTCTGACACCACCACTGCTGCTGTGGTTCACATATGTTTTCTTCTTTATTCTGTGCATCCTCTATTCATTTTCACACATTCATTCACAACTTTTAAACCTTAAGTTTTCTGATATTTTCCTGCAAACAGCTTTGCTCACACTCATCTGCTGCTCAAACTAAAAATGCAGAAAAAAGCAGGACTCTTTGGAGTTTTAATGTGAGATGCAGACGACTAATGAAACTGCTCAGCAGAGCTTCGACTGTCGAACAATCAGAAAAATCCATTTTCACTGAACGTTTACATGAAACAAAGAGGAGAGATCTAAATGTGACGTTTCTTTAAAAGTAAATCTTTAAAGAAACTAATGTACGACTCTAAGTTTAGATGTTTTAAACTCAGAGGACAGATTTCTGAAACAATAAATTTTTTTTATAAATGAATAAAGTTTTTTTTTTTTACCTGTTTGTGTTTCAGACCCTCGGAAGCGTCTTCATCCTCCGTCCTGCTGCCTCCTCTCTCTCGTCTCTAATGAAGCTCTCTGCTCCGGCTGCTCTCACTCTCTCCCTCCCCCTCTGTGTTAGTATATGTTGATCGCCCTCTCTCTTCGCGCCAGCTCATCTGTTGGGGGAGAACAGAGGGAGGGAGGGGTCCGGTCAGCAGACAGACTTTCCTTTTGTACAACTCCCCCACCCCTTCCCTTCCTCCCCTTCCATGACGTCTCCGCTTGAGTTTTTTTCTTCCTGAAAACCAGACCTTGCTCCGTCCTCTGTTTATTTTGGTTTTCAGGAATGCTGACCAATTTTCTCCTCGTTTTCTTGCTCTCTGTTTTCTCCGTGACATTTTTTTTGTAACCGAGCAGCAGGCTGAGGTCATCACAGAGGAGCTATTTTAAGACCCTCAGCGTGATCCCAGAGATCTGGCTGCACGTTCTCACAGCGGTACAACAAACTGAAGGGCTGACTATTACAGTCATTACTGATTAATATGACCGTCACCTGCCCCCTCAGCTCCGACGATACTCAGACCCATAGACGCAAAACAAAGAAAAATCATCACACAAATCATTTTTGATTGGTGAACAGATTAGATCTACCTGTTAACTCACAGCAAAAGTAGAGCAAAGCCCGTCGTACAAAAACCAGCCAAAGAATTAAAGTGTGATGTTTATATTTCCAACCATGTGAAAAAGACTGTTTTCCACAGGAGACTGTACCTGTGCCCACTCAACACAACCACTCATCATGTGAGTGCGATCCCTGAACTGCCCAGAGATGCATCGCTGCTGTCTGCAGGACAAAAACACTGTGTGAATGAGACGAGCCATTAGTTTACTCTGGGATCCAACAGCTGGACCGTCTGCAGTGAGGCAGCAACCAGCTATTAACATCTGTGAGCAGAGTAAAGCTTTTTCTGTTTGAGATTATTATGAATTATTATTCCACGATTCATTTTTCCTGCCGTGTTTGCTCTGATTTCCAACACAGCTGCACTCAGGACGTCAGCAGAGTCTAAAAACCCTCAGAAATCATTAATCGTCTTCTGCAGAGCGACAAAGAGTTCCCTGGACTCATTTCCTGCGTGAGCACAGGAGGGGTCAAAGGTCCCGGTGGACTTGATTTTCAGCGCGTACAGACAGCTAGCTCGGGCAGGACGACGCCCATCCTGTCCCACAGGTCAGCGCCGCGGAGGAAGGACGGGGGAGGACAGAGGAGAGAAGATGGCAACACAGCGCACTGCTGGCTCCCGAATGCATCGCTGACCTTTGAACTTTATCCACTGAACTGAGACGGAAAGTGGTGAAGGGAAACCTCAACAGCTGATGGATGAAGAGGGGCGAGAGAGGTTTAATTAGAGAGAGATGAAAGGATTTAAGGCCCCTCCCACCAGGTGTCCCTGTCCTGGAGCTTCATGGCCAAACGCTACGTCCTTTGGTGCTCCCAGCCTGAGTCTGAGGAGGTCAAGACCCGATCAGATCAGAAAAATCGGATCAATCCGACCTTCAACCTCCAAATCTTAAACGACCTGCATCTCACAGCACAGGGATCTTCAGAGGACTAATGTTTGTGCTCAGCACGGCTTCTGTCCTTTAAAGCGTTTCATTTAATCTGACACAATCCATTAAAGGAAACTTTAGCTAATCCATCCACACAGTGAGGTCTGAGCATCTTTGCTAACCCTAAACCCAACGGCATGCTATGAGGAAACAAGAAGATGATAAAGTCACTGTTTGGGATCTAAGTTATGCGCATTTCATTTAAAAATCACAATAATTTAATGTTTATGTGAAGCTAACGTGAGCCTTCAGCCATCCACGTGGGTTAAAGCATCGTAAATATAAAACGTCCTCCAACGCGGAAGAGGAGCAACTACAAAGTTGGACCATCCCTTCTTCTCAGAGACATCCAGCATCTCAGACTCAGAAAGATCATTCATGGCTCATTTTAAGGCTTTAAAAAAGGACTGAAGGTGTTTTCTGGTTGAGGACATTGACAGAGTTCCTTGTTTAGGACACGGAATACTTCAGAGGAATGACTTCATGACACCCACATATTAAAGTGCACAGTGGGACCTGAGGTGATGATGGTGGGCCTTCAGCATCAGTAAGAGTTGAACTGTGTCACAAACACTGCTGACTCCCACCCATCACTCCCTCCTCCCACCTCCCCCTCCGGCCGGTGCTGTTTTGTGTCTTGCTCTTCAGACAAGGAGCTCTGAAAGGAGAAAAGTCTGCCGGGCACTTTTGTCTGCCTGTCCCATTGGCCATCTGCCGGCTCGCAGGACACCCCGCCACGGGAGACCCCCTCACATTCTTCCCAAACAAAGACCCCTCTGACCCCCCCCTGACACCCTCACCCTCTCCTCAGGCAGGCGCAAGGCTGCCATATTGGAAGAATTCATCAGAAGTGCATTGAAAAGAATCTGATTAAAGTGCAGATTGAACCTCCTCTGAGCCCGTTTGGAGGAATGCCACCTGTTCACCGAATGCATGTCCGACAGTTTCTTTATCTGGTGCTCATGACAAGACGCGCAGACCCCACCCCCATGTTTACAGCTGGATCGCTCATATCACAAGGAGCTTTTTGACTTTTGTTTTGACTACATTCAGCGTTCACTGTGATGGAACCAAAAATGCACTGTACACACTTTCCAACGGCCACAAAGACAAAGAAATTTAAGGAAAATGTCTCCACTGACTTTGTTGGAGCAGAAAGAGAGCAAGACCTTTGGGTCTGTGTGGGTTTGTAGGTAGTAAAAACTAAAAGATCTGCTCCACCATCAGCTGAGGATAAGCTGCAACCAAAAACTGTACATGGCTGCTATGATGGTTCATGAAGTTCGCTTGTGAAGCTTCAGCCTGAGTGTTTTAGCCATCATGGATCTGACACTGGATACGGTTACAACCTGTCAGTCTCAAGGCCGAAATCCTCCCTTGGTGTCTGATTCTAACGTGACTTTCACTTCCAAAATTAACTTCACTGAATCCTCAGCTGGCAGGAAGAAGGCTTGAACCCACTGACCAGCTGTCAGTTTCTCTGCATGTTTGCCTCGCTGATGATTGTAAATTGGCTGCAGGTGTGAATGTGATGGACTGCCAGCCGGTCCAGATACTACTTTGTCTCTCGCACTGTGACATCTGTGATAGGCTCCGCCCCCCTCAGCACCCTGAAATTATTGATTGACCAAAGTGTTTTTGAGCTCAGAGATCAGGTGAGCAGGAGGCTCATCGTCTCATAGACTTGTGAGAGGATTCGCCCCCTGCTGAACATTACACAGAACGCAACATCAATTGGCTACGCCCATCTTTACGTAAAGTTGATGCTGCTCTGCTGCACGTGCAGAAAAAACACTTGTCTGCATTACGATCTACGATCAGAAACAGGACAGACCAGGACCGACCTCAGATTCGGAGATCCCCCGCTGCCAGCTGCTGGTTTCCAGTTCTTCATATGTTCAGATCAGTTTGAGTTTCTGGTGATTTTAACATGAGTCAGACAGAAGTGAGTGAAACAAACAAAATGTTCTGCCAGTGCAAAAAGAGATCCTGTGAGGGAGAATGACTCAGAGCGAGCATTCCTGCGTTTAAAAATCACTTGTTAG
Organism: Etia nguti; assembly: GCA_015106755.1. NCBI lineage: Eukaryota > Metazoa > Chordata > Actinopteri > Cichliformes > Cichlidae > Etia > Etia nguti. The sequence continues at coordinate 13,096 of VUQG01013263.1, forward strand.
GCGTTTTTTTTTTTCCTCCTTGATGCAGAGAAGCTTTTTTGTTGAGGCTGAGGGGACGCAGGAAACAGGAAGTCCGGATCAGCCGTAAATAGCAGGAAACTGAGACAGCTCCTGCAGCAGTGGATACACAAACACGCTGCAAACACTCAGCTTTTGTACTTGATATGCTGATCTTTGCTTTTATTAATCTTTAATGAAGTATAAGGAGGAGATAGATGAGCCCTTGTGTGGGAAACATTAAAGAAAGGAATTGATTAATCAGCTGACTATCTGCAGCAGTCAGTTCTTCTTTCAGACGCTCAGCGAAACGATCGTGTTTATGAACCGACGGATGGAAAAACGAGCACCATCCATCAGGCCACTGTTCCAGCGCGCATCCTGTGAAGTGAAAACTCAACGGTGTAATTCAAACTTAAATGAAAAACTGTGCTCATATTTTAGTGTCATTTTACACACGCTTTATTTTCCGTGTACTTTTCAGTCCAGTGGTCTCAGCGAAGGCCTGAAAAATGTGCCGCAACTGGCAAAACGTACTTTTTCTCGCCAGGAAAATGACGAGGCTCCGCTCTGTGATCGCTCCAATGCGAGTCTAAAGTTCAGTTTAACACGAGAAGAGGTGGAAACGCAGCAAAGTGAAAATACTTTCAAAATAAAAAACTGCTCTGCTCTCTGACAGGTTCTTTGAGGTCCCTCTGTGCTGCAGTGGCTCTGAGCAGGGCACGACATCCAGGAAGACGTCGTGCGTTCTGCCGCTGCTGCCTGCCAGCATGCTTCTTCACGTCCAAACTCCTCGCTGATGGGCCCAGGCTACGTACTGGGAGAAAAATGCTGTTAATTGTGGTGTAACGCCGCCTTGATGGCGTGTCCACAGCGCTGGACCAAAGCCGCTCACGCACCCTGAGGTCAGCGAATGCACGCAACCAAACACAGAGCATCGATTTAATGAAGCTGGACACTTTTTCAAATATTAAAACTGAAAAATTTAAAATTAGTTTGCATTTCAGGAAGAACCTAAAAATAAATGAGGTTGGCGCTACAGAGGAAACGTCCCGACATCATTCACATCTAAAGAATTCATCCTCGGGAGATGAAGTGAGATCAGGCTCGTTTTAACATGTTTCTGATGGTCCTGGAACCAGAAACGGCAAACATGACTCCAGCAAACGGGCTTCCAGTCAGATTATCTGTTCCTGATTTATTACTCCACCCTCAAAGACCCAACAGTGTCTGAACAGCACCGGAGAAAGAGCTGATTTCACAGAAAACTACAGATTTGTGGCAGCTGCTGAATTATCACTGCTGATTGTTTCAGTAAAACAGGAGGTGAAACTTTTAACAGACTCAGCTCCACAGTGCTCACCATACAACCAAACTTCATTCCCAGTTATGTTTTCAGAGAAACACATTTACTGTGACGTGGACAGGAGGAAGACGGAGACACTGAAACTACTCGTCTGGATCAGGAAAACATCCCAGTTTAGTTTAATACACAAAAGGTAACCACGCTGGGTGGGTTTGTGGCAGTGCAGTGGTCAAACAGAGGCTACAGGCGGTTAGCGGGACATCGTCCGCATGCTGTAGCTGTGCACTGTCACCAGGGGGCAGCGCCGCAAACAACCGATCTGTGTGCTACTCTTACTTAGAGAAGGGCGAAGTGTTAAAAACAATGAGAAGAGTCACAGCAGTCACCGCCTGTGCTTCTCCTGTTCACAGCGAGCTGTGCCGTTGGTTCTCCAGTTCACAGACATTTGTGTTGGTTGCAGGCAAACGTCTACACAACTGGACACAAACGCAGCACCACAGACCGGCCTTGTGACTAGGATGTGACTCAGGCTCAGTCGAGTGATTTATTGCCTGATAAGATAATAATAATAATAATAATAATAATAATAATAATAATAATAATTCATTTTTGTAATGCGTCACAGGAGAAATACCTCAAAGCTAACAAGGAGGATGCAGTTCGGTTATTCGGGAACATCAGTGCCTCCACGCCGGCCTCGGGATTTACTCCATGATGGAAGCTAAACTGCTTTCCCTGAGCTGCAGACTCACAATTCTTGCACTTTTTTGGGATTAATTGTTCAGCACAAATGGGGGGTCGGGTGGTATTTGTGGAGGGAGATGCCAAGGAGCAAAATGAGGGCTCCCCCCTCCCCATGGGAAAGCACAGAGTGAGAGTTCGATAAGGAGTGGGTGGGGCTGCAGCCGCTTTCTCTGCATCAGGGGAAGTGTGCCTGGAAGGGAGGGGTTGGTTTGGGAGGGGGGGGTCTGTTTCCTGCCCCGGCTGACTGGGGTCCTTGTGCTGGCTCTGTGGGCAGACGGGCGGCGGCCCCGGACTCAGGTGGGGCTGAGTGTTGGGTTTGGTGTGGTCGCTGCAGCTGCTTCCTCCTCTGGAGATCCTCAAACCTCCAGCAGAGCTCTGCAGATGCAGGTCTGAAGGATCCCACATGCCTGTCACAGCCTGAAGTCATCTCCATGATTCAGCTTCATGCTCTGAAACCAGTGAGGAGCTGGTGGTATGATCGCATCGACGAAGAGCTGCAGCAGTCACAGCGCACGACAGACCCCATCACTCCATTCATCAACAGACAAACAGCCAATGAGGATGCAGTATGATCGGTGCAATCAACAAACAACAACACACACACACGCGCTCTGCCCACCCCCACCCCCCACATCACCATCATGCCTGCAGCTGCTGTGATGGATTGATCGTCTGTCTAATCGTTGGTTAACTGGATGAAGCAGTTGTTGGTGTTTGGGCAGCTCACAATACTCGGGCCGTGCTGCAGAGCTAAACAGACACTAATCAGGTTTGAGTCCAGATCAAATGTGGTTTCAGTTCAGCCGGCAGGAGGTTATCCGCAGGTCCCGAGTAAACGGCCGATAAATCAGAGTTAGCGTGTCAGGCTCACGCTTCCATCCTCTTTCCTCCTTACAGAATTCAGCCAGTGTTTGTCGAATACTTCTCCTTAAACATATGAAGCTTAGTAGTACACTGCATGCTAACACGGGTTAGAACAATATCTGTAACTCATTCATTAGACTGTAATCACTCTTCATTCAGTACGTGGCTGTTCGGTCATTCGAGACTGACAGATTATCTGAACAGTGATCATTTTATTTTCTATCAGTCAGCTGTTTCTGCTTTAAATGGTGAATGGCCTGCATTTGTATAGCGCTTTACTTAGTCCGTAAGGACCCCAAAGCGCTTTACACTACATTCAGTCATTCACACACACATTCACACACTGGTGATGGCAAGCTACACTGTAGCCACAGCTGCCCTGGGGCGCACTGTCAGAGGCGAGGCTGCCAGACACTGGTGCCACCGGGCCCTCTGACCACCACCAGTAGGCAACATGGGGTTAGTATCTTGCCCAAGGATATTTGGCACCTGGCCACCTGAGCTACAGCCACCCCTTTAGGCTGTCTACATCATTTTATTGATACTTGAACAGGAGGAAGAAAAAAAAATTCCCACCTGTGGGACTTATAAAGGTTTATCTTATCTTAAGTCCCACAGTGATAAAATAAAACTTTGCATTCTGGGTCCAACATTTTATCCTCTCATTTTTTTTCTTAAAATTAAAAAAGTCGAGAGTCTGACTTGCAAACTTCCTCAAACAAATAACATCTACAACAAAACAGGAAATAATAAACACTGAGGAAGAACAGATGAGCAAAACCAAAGAGATGGTGGTGACCTTCTCCAGTAGGCAAAGGGATCTGGCTGCTTCAGTCACCACCACCATCCATGGGAAGACAGTGGAGGTAGTTGAGGAGTATAAA
>VUQG01013266.1:2183-21776 GCA_015106755.1 Etia nguti
TATTATTTTTTTTTTTTTTTTTTTTTTAAATAAAAAGGTGTTGTATGGAAAAATGGCTGCACCAGTTCCAAAACTTTTTCCTTAATGACACAAGAATTAAACCCCCCATTACCTCCACATGCCACCCAACGGCAAACAAAGCAGCGACACACTAACACACATAACAAACGGAGCTACTCATGTGGGAAATTCTATTTTTACCAGCAGGCAGGGCGAGGCTCTGCCATACAGTACACAAAGTAGGGAAACTACAACAAGAGAGGGAGGGAGGCAGCAGAGGGCTGTCAGGAAACAAAGCGGAAGTGTCCTTCCTCCTGATGACCTGCAAGTTAAAGGAGGAACACAAAGTGCTCTCTCAGCCCCTAATTTACCTCATTCATCTACTCTGTACATGAGACATCTATTGCATATATAGTCCTCTTGGAAAAAAGAACCCCTTTCTCTGTTATACATCCTTAGATTCCTTCAATTTTGGGGAATCGGGGGTTTACGGATAGATATGTTGTAAATGCTGTGCAAACCTTTGAGGTATGATCTCTAATTGGACATTAAAATTAAACTGAATTAAACTATAGCACATTGTAGACGCAAAACAGTAATAAACCCCTAATTAATGATGTCTGAGCTTGCCAAAACGTGAATATAAAGGTTAAGGCATGTGTAAGTGAGTGGTAACCGTTTACGTCACTACCTCCCAATACTGGAAAATCTGAATACAACTAATTTAAGAAAGGAATGACTGTCTTTAGGTACTGTTTGCAAAACAAGGGACTACCATCACTCACCTCCTCCAGAGAAGCCACTGTATTCCTACACTGGGACATCCTGGTGGTGAAGTTTGAGGCGGTCGGCGATTTGTAATCTTCATTGGTCTCTGCCACAAACTCTGCAACTGTGATTTGGTCCGGCATCATTAATCCCTTCTTGCTGATAAGAACGAGCACCTTTTTGTTAACCTCCTTCTCGTCTGCGCACTTCTAGGAGTGAAAAGTTCAGAGCAGCAGTAGCAGCAGTGGTGTGTGTGAAGGTCCCCGCGGGTAGTAAACCATCTCTGTTTGTGTTATTCCCTTGTTTGCTCCCTACACAATCCAGCGCAGCAGTGCTGCACGTTGCCGCTCTCACCGCGCCGTGCTTTACAAGGTGATGGATAAGGTTAAATCCCTCCTGCCTTTTTATCCCGCTACTCCATTCAGTTTAACGGCCAGCCAGGTGGTCACAGGGTAAAGAAAAGCTTCCTCGGCAGATCCCACTGTCCTTTCTCGGTGTCCAGAAAACCTGCGGCAGAGCAGAGGTAACTTCTCCTTCCTTCAAGCCCCGGGAAACAACAACCAGGCGTTTCAACTGGAGCGCAAGGAATTGACAAAGGTAGAGGAGGGGATTCAATGAACACGTACCAGCCAATGGGGACACGTTGCGTTCAGCGCTGCTCGTAAATTATCGCATCGCAGTAGGAACATGATTTCTGTGATATAAACGGGCACTGTAGTGTGCTGTAGGGGCTTTAGCAGGCATGACTGGGTAGTTTATTATATGGAAAAACGCTGGTGCTAGTTAGAAGCATTTTTATGCTAACATAAGAAAATCATTCACGTTGATATGAACTTTTACGTTTGATAAAAGTAATATAAACTGTGATTTTAGTCAAACTACTGTAGGGCACTCAAACAGTATTGTTTATTTCTTAGGCTAGCTGTACCCAGTCCACATATGACTAAGGTGCATTTATGGTAATTTCATACATGCCACTTTTAAATCTTGGAGAAAAACAAATATAAGTTAATGTAGAACATCACTGATATTGCACAAATTAGTGCCTGAGGACATCGCCAAAAGGCTGCAAAGTGGCAAAACACCCTACCAGTAATACTACTTTTAGCCCATAATCAATGGTGGCATAAAGTGTTAAGTAAGAATGTGTTTATTAAATGCACAATAGAATATAACATACATGTCATGTGTTAAATTAGCTAAACTCAGAGCACTGTCCGTGTTCCACGAGTCAGTTTTTGCGCTAACCAAAGTATTTCCCACAGATTTTTAAAGCATCACTTTGAGTGTACAGTCACTCGTTGATTCTTTTTTTTAAGGTGGAGAGAGGAGACGCAGCCAAGTGTAACAAATTGGCGGCACTATCATAATCAAAATGCGGTTTAGAGTGTCATTTTTGCCGGTCTTTATTTCTGTAATGCTCAAAGTGAAATAAAGCAAGAACGGTACTTATTCTGTACAAACACAGTTACTTTTACAGGAATGATCATCAGTGAGGATAATCTCTGAATCCAATTATATGCGGCTAAACACCTAAAAAGCAGGAGCACATTAACATTTTATTTTGTGTAATAGTGGGCTGCTGTTCAGATGTTGTCTGTGATTACAAACAGAGCCTAAAATACTGCAGCAGTAGCTAAAGCATGTACAGTATTCATTCAAGGGGCCCCCTCATCATGCCTCAGTGAATCAGAGAATGAAGACTTAAAATAACTGGATTAAATGTGATTGTTTGGATTATGCTGATGCTTAAAGGTGAGCATCGTTAATGCGACTGCTGCAACATCTTCAGATGTGCTGCATGAGAAGATTAAATGGAAAATACCCATTTTTGATCTCATGTTGTCCTCTCGATAGTGTCACCTGTTAATTTTCTTAATTAAATTGAGTCCATAAGTACAGAGACAAGAAGATCACAGAGCTGGATAGTGTTGATGCAAGCCTTATGTATATAATAACCTTCTGTAGCATGTTTGTGAAGTGTATAGATTTTTGTTCATATTTATGTAGACTACTTGCTGGGTCCAGCTTCTGCCACATCTTTGATAAAGAAAGGAAAAAGATCCAGATTTATGTTTGGAGAGGATCAGCACCAGTGCAAGGAGTGAAATCTGATGGTGTGCTTTCTATCATCTTTTTATCTGCCTACACTTCAGAGTTTGTTTAGTATATGTTTGTTTAGTCCATGGAGTATGGGTATTTTAAGTTACAGGCAAGAATAAAAATGGAAAAAAGTTGGATCTACCAAAATACAGTTCAGAAAATAAAATATTCTATCATTAGGCACAGTCTAAAACTGTGAAGAGTTTCTCTCATGCCGGAATTTCTGTCAACAGGAGCTTGAAAAAACAACAGCCTTTGCTCCCAGAGTGCTTGCATTTCTCCTGGGCTTTGCGATGATGTTTCCCAGCTCATTCAGCCCTGGCAGGACAGCTACTGGTATAAATAGTCTAGAGGCGGCAGAGGAAAAACCCTGGGCAGCCTTTAAATCACAAAATAGGCACTGTTCACACATTCTTTCAGTGTTGCAGCGTCTCCTGGCAAACTGCTAAATGAAGAGCCCGAGAACTAGGCTGACCCTGACCGGGCTAGCTGGCCTCGACTCCCTTATGAAATGAATACATGCACTTCCAGGGAACATCTGCTATCCAGAGACAGAGCCGCTCTGTCAGTGAGGTCAGCAGAACCAAACAACATCAGCCCTCCTCTTCACCACCAAGGCATCTGCCTTAAACAGTGAGTGCTACGTCTCTTTCTGAAGTACTGCAATGAGAAGCAGGTGTATAGGGTCATCCAGAAGCTATAGCTTGGAAACATAATAAAAAGCAGCATGTTTTATATTTTATGGGACCTGAAGAAGAACAAGCAGGCTTATCAGTGAGGAATTATGAAATCCTGTTCAAACACACCAGTTTTTGCTTAAATAATCAACGGTTCACTTTTACTGTATTGTATAATCGTCCATGTTTCCATTTTACAGTCAAGCTCTATTTGTTTCAAGCCCAAATGGAAAATGGGTGTCATAGCAAAAAGCCGTCAGCTGCGTTATTAATCTGGACAGAAGCTTCATTCAGCAGCTCAACGTAGAGCTTGTTGCATGCAAGAAACTTCCAGCCCTGAGTAACAAGTCGGAATTGTAGCTGTTGGATCTTCACATGATTTACTGAGAAAGCGAACCGAAAATGTCCACATTAATCACTGCATTGTTGTGAAATGCATTATTTTCACTTTCCTTCGGAACCAAAGCTCAGTGAGTCGTAAAAAAAAACTGAAACCAAACGCAACCAGACAGCTGCAGACAGAACAATAGCCAAAGCAGATGTCATACTGTACACAGAGACCTTCTTGGAAATTATGTTTGTAATTTGTATCCTGCACAGAAAGGCACAGGGTGTGTCAGTGAGCCAGTTCTTTGGTCAAAATGAGCCACAAATATCCAACAAAGTTCGACTGATTTGGCATTTCAGGGTTAGCGGGAACAAGGCAACATGTCAGACTGCAGTAATGAAGGGGACTGAGGCTCCAGCGGGAGTCACTTTTTCCTAATTGGACTGCCATGACATCATGATTGTGTAGCAGGTGGGATAGGCTCACAATCCAGCTTGGAATGAATGACTTCTTTGTTTCAAATAATCTGCAGGCTAATTAAAACCATTCTGCACCTGAAACCTTTCCACACACGAGCGAATAAAACAGAATATTCCACGCTAAGGGGAACTTATGGACCGCGTCATCGACCGCAGACTAGATTAAAGATGAGCTTGTTATACAAACGAAGCAGCTGCAGATAGGCAAGATCTGATCAGACAGTGGCTGCTGAACCTGAGCGGTGGCCTCACATAGTTGGACTCTGTAATGGGAGGAGACGAACAGATGAAGGGAGGGCAAGGGCAAAGGAACAAGAGGTGAGAGAGAAGCAGTAGTGGGCCAGGCGGTCCACTGTAACAGACTCAGCCTTTTCTTACAGATTCTCTGAGATTTTCTTACAAATTCACAAATTTTGGAGCATGGCTGTCTTCGTGAATGGCGAGTCTGCACAGAGATGATGCTTGCATCACATGCAAGATTACACTGAAGTGCATTCAACACAAAATTAGAGGTGTTTTACTCTAGCTGTAAACTCACACTTGCGTCGCTCCTGCTAGGTTGAACTCCTATTTTTAAGCAATCCGTGTGCATATCTTTTTAAGTAAAGCCACTGTTTCAAATTTTACAGGGCACAGCACACTCAAAATTGATTGTGGACTATGTAGTAGAACTCAGTGATGGTATTTAACAACAACAAAAAATCATACTCATGCATCTTCATTTTCATCTTATGTCTTCAAGTCAGCTGAAAACCTCACCGGGGTCAAAGATCAGTATTAGCAGCAATTACATGTGGTTCAATCAATAATATAAATCATTTAACTGGTGGAGATTGGTCCAGTGTGGCTGACTGCAATATATAAACTATATACTGAAATGTTACTTCATAACACACAAAGAAGGTCACGGGATCAATAAGTAATTCCAATCTAGAGCACTGGGTTTTCCGTTAATATCCAAATCTGAGCACACTCATGCACTCCACACAGAGGAATGGCCTGGTTTTAACCTTGCCACCCTGAAGGACATCCAAGAAATCATGTTCTCTCGAATAATTGCATGACATTTTTAGTCAACCCCCACCACGCGCATCCATCTGAGTGATGATCGAAAAGAGCTCGGGCTTTGCAGCTGCTTCACTGTCATCATTAGGAGTGAGAGGCTTTTACAGTAATTATGAGTCCTCTTAGGATTTGGCTCTATGAGCCTGAGTATATCAAGTGTCCCCGTGCTTCATTATATCCTGCCTGCCTGTCACCATCTCTTGGTTTCCTAGATACTATTAGGTGGTGGCCATGGCTGAGGTGGTAGAGCGGCTTGGAAGTTTGGTCCAAGCCGGCACAAGCATCTCTGGGAAAGAAGACGAACCACAAGTTGTTCCTGATGGAAAGCAAATAGGTGAATGAGAATCAGATTGTAAAGCACTGTTTAGAAAGTTCTCCATTCAGAATGAAAGCACACTTTGTTGTGTTTCATTGTGTAGGAGACAGCGGCGTCCTATTTTGTTCAGTGTCCCCTGGGGCAACATGAGACTTCTGAATTAATAAAAGGTCAGTGGCTGTGCATATTACTCTTCTCCTCTAATCCCCAACACATACCACAGGATATTAGCTGTTAAACTACAGGACAAAACACACACACAAAAGTGATAATGATCTCTGAACGATCTCAGCGGTTCGTTCCTCGTATCTCTGGGTTGAAAACATGCAGATGGGCACAAATGCTGCTGTGTACTGAGAAGACCTCATGCCTGTCGAGGAAACATAACATCCGTGCTGTGTGGACTCTTCTTGTGATCAATGCAGATATTTAGAGCTTTTTTTTCTTTTTTTAAATATCCACAATTAAAAATGAACCCCTCCTCTGATGCTACACTAAACAGAGCGCAGTGGATTCATTGCCTGCTATGGATCAGTATAAGTGGATAAAATAGTTTAAGGTGGTAATCATTATTAGGCTGCAGACATGACAGTGACATTCTTTGCCACAAACTCAAGTAGCACGCACACTCAGTATATTGTTATTGTCACCATCCATCTACCAAGAGAGGTTAGGTTAACATGGCCTTGAACTACATGTCACCAGATGAGATAGATTCTGTTTATTTGTTGCTTCAATTATACAATTCATTTCACAATCCTGAAAATGCCCGGTGAAGTCAAAGTGCATTAGGAATGGATCCTACAGTTATGGTGTATCACAGAAAGGACAAAGCAAAGTTAACCTGCAAGTATCCCCTTCGGGAGGCTAATGAAAGGCCAGTGAGTTCATTCCATGCAACACAATGATTCTGTCTGTCCTGATCAGAAATTGTTCACATAGTGGAGCCTAAACAGCCATTATCTTCATCCATCTTCCTGACTAGATGGAATTATTTATCCATATGGAAAACCTCATCATAGAAAATCTGTCCTGCATAATGCAACAGCAGCAGGTGAAAAGACAGGAAGTGCAGCGGAATGACAATGCGAGGAGGAAACAGAAGCCTGATGTCTTTTCTGGATCGGATCAATACTTGGGTCCACTGGGATTTTTTATATCTACCACAATTTGGTTATTAAAAATATCCACGATGAATCACTGTTAGGTTAGTCTAAAGAAGAAGTTTGGTGATTGGCATTAGCTGATTCTCTGAGATTCATTATCTTTTTGGTTTATTGATTTTCTTGCCAAAAGTCAACTAAAAGAAAAAAAATGCTGCTATTGTTTATTTGAATTTATTGATCCTGCTGGGGAAAAAAAGCTGGTGTCAATTTAAAGAAAGACTGTGAATTTAAAGAGCACTTTGTGGAGATTTAGATGACAGATTTGCCTTCCTGTATCATTCCTAGTTGTGGTTACACTGAAGAATTCAGAAAATAGATTTTGGACATGGAAATCAGAATATTACAGGGACATGTGTGAAAACTGACAGGCCTCCTTAAATTCTGCTATGCTCACTCCCAGTTACACTCCCACTCTTCCCCTCCCCTGAAGCCTCTATTGTGTTTCCACTTTGCATGCTGCATTGGTTTGTGCAGTGCTTCTGAACTTTGGTGTGCTGGCCATGAAGTGAATTTAAGTCTGGGGCAAACAGGGAGGTCACAAGCTGAAATTCTGTATGATGGATTTCAAACATCAATTGAACATTGCGTGCATTCATTACCAAAACTATGGGGAAAAAAAACCCAAACAAAAACCTGTCCGAGAACCAGTTTGGGAACATAGATTGTGAGCTTAATCTGTTCTTCTTCCACTATCTTGATAAGATCGGTCATCTATTTGTTATCTCCATTAGTTGAGATGGCTACAATCCCGGGTGAGTGGGGAAAAATAGAGAGACATTAGGAGACTACATAAAGTCAGACTGTAAGTGAGGGTACATGAACGACTGCCCCACCCTTCAGCTGAGTGTGGGCAGAAAATGAAACAATGAACTGGGAGAGCTCCCATTTCTCTGACGGAAAAAGATGTTTCCAAATGTATTGTTGATGTAGGAAAATCATCTGTGTGTGTTTGCACTCAGCTGCCTAGCTGGGGCACACCATGCTAATTATTTGAAGTGTTAGTAAATCTCTTCTCCTCTCTGCAGTTTTAATTTTTCTGCAAAACACCTTGCAACTTTCATTTATTGTTTTTTGGGGGGGGGTATTTGGATATTATGCGACATTATGTTGATATTATGTTTGAACCTTTTTTCCCCTTTTTATCCAGAAAGTTTTTCAGTATCTCAAAGCTGGGAATTATCTGTCAGTAAAAGCTCATAACACTGTTTACCGATTAAAAAACACAGCCCCAGACTTAAACAACAGCTCAGTTTATTCCCGCAGGTTATACTACTAGACTATTTTGAGTGACGATGATAATGTGCTCCCAGAAAATTCCCACTGGGAATTGCAGAACCATTAAAACCGTCGACACTCTCCTGTGCCAAGTAAGCTGTCTGTGTCTGCGGGCATTGCTGCTAAACCAAAATGGAAAGGGAGGAGAGGGGAGGGGTGAGGAAGAGAGCGGGCTCTTCAGGCATAGCCGATTGTGGTGGTAAATAGTACATGTCCATCTCTGAGGACTTGTGTTCTATTTCAAGAAGCCTAGTCCAGCTTTGGGAGTCAGGCCTGACCCCCAAACACAAAGGCACTTCCTCTCTGATATGTAAAGAGAAAGGCTACATATCTCCTGAGAAGCAAGAATGAGTGCAAAACATGAGCTATTGACTAAATAAGGAGCTTTGCCACAGCTCAGCACAGCTTTGCTGATAAACAAATATTAGTAGCGTGGTGAAAGGGAACTTTTTGGAAATGAAGGAGAAAAAAAAAAGAAGTAGTAGCAGAAATAGAAGACTGAATGCAGGGATTATCACACGTGTGCATGTTTCCTTCCTAGTATGTGAGTGGGAATTTCCATTAACTGCACCACCATTCACGTAGTGCTACAACCTTTTAAACAGCCCAGTGAAAGCTTCTCCCTGCTCTTTCTCACCACCTCTTTTCTCCACGCTCTTTAGGTAGCATCAGTTTGTAAGAGAGACACAGTGAGAAATAGGACGGCGTTGCCATGACAATGTCAAGTTAACAAACTGCGTCTCTTTTCACGATTTAATTGGATATCATCGGTAAAGAACAAAAGCACAGTTGTCTTTGTGTAGTTATGAATGATTAACGGTGATTACGTAAGAGCTGCGGTACAAGAAGTGTATGCGAGTGTTCCAGGAGAGCATAGTGTAGCGAAGGTGCAATCTCCAGAGGGCCTCGGTATAAATAAATACCTGACAATTACAAAGGCGTTGATGCCATCCAGTCTCACACACTCCTAAGTGAACAAATCAACTGACAATTCATTACACCCACTACAGTTACAGTTCTGCTCTCAAGTGTAATCTTATGTAAGCCGTTTTCTTTCTTGCACATGGAGCTTTTCTTTAACATTTCATGGACTCCTTTAGCATCCAGTATGATGCGCAGCTTCAGAAAACCTTATGATACACCAGTGATTGTTAAATAATTGAGCATGCCCAATCCTCACAGGCAGACACGCACAAGCAATAGCACACACACACAAAAAAAATGCCTAGTCATTCTTCCACAGAGTCAGACTGATTCCAAATAAAACTGCAAAATACAGTTTTAAAAGCAAAAGTCAAGGTAAAAATGATACTGAAAGCAGAGTGATGCAAAACGAGACCACCGAGGCTGCCAGCAAAAACGTATGCAAGTGAAGGACGTATAAGAGAAAAAACACAAGCCTCTTAAACAAGAACACTCCTCATGACGCACACATGCATTAATAAGTATGCTTTAGCAGTTGAGCTTATTTGCACTGGTGTATTGTCTCAGTTAAGATTATGCATGGCAGCGAGCCAGTATTTATATTAGAGAAAATAGAGAAAAAAACCCTTCAAAAATAGAAGAAAATAAATAAATCAAGCTGACCCGTCTACCACTGACAGCAGATAAAATGTATCTGGTAAAATGTGATGCTTTAAATCCACTTTAATCCATACACCTGGAAAAAATTTTTTAAAGGCATTTTCAGGGATGCTGTTAGTAGCTACCTGTGTGTATTCACACACACTGGGCATATGTTTAAGTAACATTTAATGTAATATAAGAAGTGTAATTTAAAGTCATTTAAGAGCAATTTTCAGACAGTTTTAGTAGATTCAGTAAGTTTTTAAGTTGCTAAGACTCCTTTGGATGATGCAGATGTTTTCTTTAACTTTCCCTTTCTGCTCCCTTTTTCCTCTTCCTCCAGTTCCCTCCTGCTAAGAAGCAGGAAGTTGTGACGGTATACCTAATCTGTCCACCGGGTAAACTGAAAGTCTTCTGTGTTTATTGCTCTTCTGCATCTTAATCTTTTCATCCTCCATTTGGCCTCTAGTCCGTATCTCCACAGCAGCTGTCGCGCTGTTATGTGTGCCAAGGTGATGCATTTTGAGTTGGGGTGGAACAAAAGATCAGAGAGTTGCGTTACACATCACCCTGCTTTTAATTAAGTGGCACTTTAGGAGTCCACTGAGCTGTGTCATGCTGAATCTGTCTGATCTGATGATCAGATCAATGCCCTGCAATGCATTTAACTCAATCAAGCTGATCTTTGTACCAATGTCATTAAGATATGTTTGTATTTCTTATATATAAAGTTACCTTTATTACTTAATCATATACAAATAAACACTGGAGACCAAAAAGCACATGGTGTATTTTTTTGTGTCTTTATAAACCTAATATAATGTAATATGTTTACTATACTGGCATTATATATAAGCTTTAACTCCTAAAGTTTTCATGTACTGCAGGACTAGTGAAAAAGCGAATGAGCTGCTGTTTATGAGTACGCGCTGCCCTCTATTGGCTACTGTGGCCAGGTGCAGACACCGGCTTTACCGCTTTAAACAAAACACAACTGGATTATTTCAGGAAAACTTAACCACACACTATGATTAACACTTCAATGAAAATGTACACGAGTTATTTATAATCCCATTTCAAATATATATCCGATACTTTATACCTAAGCAGGGTAAAAGGAAAATTTAGTGTGAACCACTAGATGGTGCTGATAGCAGACGGAGAATAATAGTAGCTGTGTGACTTTTCTGGTTTGCTAATTTTCATATACAAAAGGCATATACAAAGCCTTTGGGAAAACACATCATTTTCATAACGTGCAAGGCTGCACCTGCACACCTTTCAGATTGTTCGACTTCAATGGTGTTTTCCTTTCAGCCTCTTGATGCAGTGGAAAGTGAAAGGCAACATCCTGTCTTACAATCTCAAATCGAAAACACAGATAGATCAAATAGAGCAATGGAAATGACTGTTACAGCCACAGGCCAAAGAATAAAAATGTCATAATCTATAAGCGGAAAAAAATATTTTTAAAAAATGCTTATATACACAACAGTGATAAAATAAATAAAAACAATGACGTTAATGATGAAAATAATGACTGACATTGTGAAAAGTAATAGGGGTACTATACATTTAAACAGTAAGTAGCAGGTATAAAAAGGAAATGTGCAAATATGGACATTTGAGCGATATTATATTATTATAATATATATTATATTTAAGTGTAATATAATAATCTTCATATAACCACCCTGAGGTTATACAGATGGTGACTGCTTACAAAGTCATGGTTTACCTCCTTTTATGTCGCTCTAAAGGACCAATGCAGATAGTAGAGATAGAGGTCTTGCTTTTTTTCTCCTTTTTTTAAAATTTTTTTTTTTTACACCAGCTTCGTTTTTGTCTTTTTCTTAAACGACTATTACCAAAAACACCCCTTACGTCATGCTTTTTCTCCCCCTTCGCGTGTGGAATGGTGTAAATGACCGTGGAGGGGGGCGGCGCGTGCAGCATCCCTCACGTTTAAATTCAATTTGCCTCGAGGACCGCGAATCTAAATCCGGGCTCGATTTACAACAGTGGGACTGGATGATGGGATTCACGTTCTCCGCACACAGGGGTCAAAAAATGTTGTCAGGGAGGGCTGGGTCGCCATCTCTCCACCCACATTGACACCGATTTCATTGTCATCAAATGTGCTGTACAATCAAGATAGTTCACGCGCTATCCTATAAAAGTAGCAACCGCTGTGTCCTATGTGAGATAATGAAATTGGACGAAGAATATATTAAACGTTAGATGAAACAAACAAACAAAAACAACCCTCTGTTCGTGAATAAATAGCTGTGGATATTCTTTGTATATATATATATATATATATATATATATATATATATATATTTTTTTTTTTTTTTTTTTTTTTTTTTTTTTTTTTTTTTTTTTTTTTTTTTTTTTTTTTTTTAATTTTATTTTATTTAATTTTTAAAGTCGCGCATTTCCTGACCGCTGTTAGACGAAAGCGGGCGTGCTCGGGCGGGTAACTCTCTCCTTCCGGCTGTGTACTCTTTGTTGAGTGTGTGCCGTGGATGACAACAGTACAGCTCGTCGCAACAACAGCAGCAGCTGCAGGAACAGCGGCGGCGGTGGCGGCAGTGTATATGTCATTGCAGCAGCCCAGGGGAGCAAAGTGAACCGAGGGGAGGAAAGGGAAAGAAAGGATTTACGGACACCGTCCAAGCATGGCTACCCAAACGACAGCATCATGCACTGGATCCACTCTGTTGCAGCCGCTCAGTGAAATTATCAACCTCCCTCTTGACCAGGTATGTGTTTGGATGAAGAAAAAAAAAAAGATTGGTGAAGCGAAAGGCACGTTACGATACATATTTGTCACAGTTAGGAAGCATCCGTAGATCTGGGGTTAGCAGAGGCTGGTGATGCGCACTACCAAATCGTTAGCTTAGCATTTATACATTGCGGATTCACTGAAAACGAGTACACACACACACACACACACACATCACAGTTGGTGGTTCACTGTCACCATCAGCTAGTTCTTAGCCAAGCTACACTAACGGTAATGCCCTTTGTGTCTTTATTTCAATGCTCAGATCCTAATCCAGTCTTTTCCAGACTGGGATCTCTTAAATATTCCATCGGGTCCTCCAGTCTAATGGAGGTCTACTAGTTTAAATGTATTTAAATTTCACTTAAATATTCCTTAAAGAGTCCGTATGTAGGCAGGAACGATTAACCCGCTGCATTGTTTTTACTCTTACATACAAAATCTATCGTTGTATAATTAAAGCCGAGCTGTTTAAAAAACAAAAAAATCAGGCATGTGATTATGATGTAAGGCTTTATTTTAGGTTCATAGCTGTAGGAATCATAGCTCATGAATCTCTTTTTTTTTTTTTTTATTCCCAAACCGCGAAAGCATGTGACAGTGCTGCGTTGTTCACCAGTAGAGAGACCTGTGCCAGGTCTTTTGGCATTTTTTTTAACAGCATGGAGACGGGTTGGGTAACTTTAGATAGCTGTGCCTTCTGTGGATTATTTTGAATTATATTTGTCGCTGGTAGATTCCTGAAGTAGTGCAAAACATCGGCACTTTTAGCAGCACTCACAGGCACCACACCCACCAACTCTGGTGGAGGATCAGTCCATAATGATCTGTAATGGTGGTTTCAAAGCTCTGGACACCAGAGATGGTGTGGTTCTGACTAGTCTGAGTCACATAAGGCCCATTTTTGTGTCTTTTCTAATCTCATCCATTCGTACTGTCATTCGTTGAAGTGCCACCTTGGCTAAGAATAAAACTGCTTCACCTGAGCTACATTATGATGTTGTTCTCACGTACGGGGGTGTCCAACTGGCTGACACATTGCTTTCAGCATTCGCCATAACTCGTCTGAATAACACTTTGTGGTATAAAGCACGAAAAAGTCTCCATAAATGTTCTCCTCGTAGTGTGGCATGCTCCTAATGCCATGCATTTTTCTTCACATGCGAGTCTTGAAGTCATTATGGAAGGTTTTTGGTGGGGGATGTTTGTTTCCCCAGCCAAGCAGTAGTGCTAGTGCTTAACCATATTTTAAAAGTAAAAATTTAACTTTCTTACACAAACTAGTTGTTTCTCTAGAATTACGAATTGTGTAATCTGTGAATAAATTACGTGGTTTGCGTCTCCATTGGCAGACCCTGCACACAGCTGCTTAGCCAATGTTTAACTCCTTGTCTTGTTGTGTCAAGCAGTAAACCAGTCTTTCATCCTCAGTTAAAGCTACATGTGGAGACAGGAATGTGCCATTATTTCTCTCCTCCCTAAAATGTACCAGTTTCTGCAGGGAGTGTCATGTGTTGAGAACTCAGTCACATGGAGTAAGGAGTGTACATCCCTGGGATCCAAAATTAATTGTTTGTTTTTTATTACAATAATTGTATATTAAGTTTTAAAATTATTAGAGGAATCTGTAGCTGACTGGAACAAAATCTCACGCTAAGCTGTTGTGACTTTTATTCTCTTGTATCCTGCAATATTTAGCATGTTTCAACCTCAGAGTTTGGCATTAAAATACCTACATTTCCATTTCTACTCTGTGCGGTCCCGTGGACATCGACACCTGCTTCTCTGAAGCTTTGGTCTAGCACCTCCCTGTATGTTAGGACTCCTTGGCACTGGCTCGTCTCAGAGCTATAACAGAAGCTGTAAAATCTAAAATGACACTATGTTTTTCCTTCTCTCTTCTTTGTCTCTCCATCACACGCAGCCCACCTTCTGTCAGTAACATGCCGGAACTACTTTGAATAAGACCTCCCACTGCATTTTGTGTGCCCACACAAACACTATTCACCTACTCTGATTCAAGGGTTTTTATAGGAGAAAAGATTACACACAGTTACATTCCAAAATTCTAAACTGTTCCATATCTAGTACAAATTGATGCCCTTAGTCTTAAAGATACAGTGTTCATAAAGAAATCATCCCATCCCATCTTGCTCCTCCTCAGTCTTCTTATGTCGGCTGGTCTACAGACCCCCTTTTTTTTTTTTATCAGGAAGCATGAAAAACAGTTTTTGTTTCAGATATCCACTTTAAATGAATACACTGGACACTTATTGCTCTCTCTTACTCCCTTTAGGACTTAGGGTTCTATGTCATGTATTTGCATAATTAAGCAGAGGTGACTTAGCTGCTTTTCAAAGCTGGTGGGTAAATAAATCAAGTCTAATCTCTTGGATGTAATGTTTGCAAGTCCAGTTTGTTTTTTTGTTGTTTTTTTTTCTAACAGGTCGAGGCATCACAGATCCAGTTTCAGTCTGAAATGTCCAGTTCACATAACCTCACGGCTGCTTTGCTGTTATCAAGGCTCAGTGGGTCCATATCATCATTCAGCTCAGTGACAGAAAATCAAAAATAACCCAGTTGGATGAATTATGCAGTCCATCTATAAATGTATGACTCCATACCAGAAACGACTTCAGTAATGCCCAAATTCAATTTTCCTCTTTTTGATGACACTGAAGCTAAGATTTCCTCTCAGAAGAGACTTTTGTAACTTGCAGCATCAGCTGTGAAGTTCCTTCTGCAGCTGTTTCAATATGCAGCAGCTGGAAGCCTGGAGAGAGACTCCATGTAGAGGATACGCACCAAGCCTTAGTTTTAGACATTGGTAGGCTGAAACTGATGTTTGAATTAATTTAATATATAGTTATAATAACTGGTGATAGCAATACCAAATGTATGTGAAACAACAGATACACATTGATCATTAGTATCAACCTTACAGTAGAGATCGGTTTAAAAACTTTTTTTGCACGTGCAGCTATTCCTTGTCTTGTATTTACATTGCGGTGCACCAGTTGTGCAGTTCTGTACTGCCCTTTAAAAAAGCAATTCAGCTGATAGCTAATGCCATAATAGAATTTTTTTGATTAATATAAAACGGGAACAAATCCATGCACATCATGTGGTGCAGGTGCAGAGCTGAAAAAATATAACATGGAAAAAAAATGAACGGTTTGCACCCTGCAGGACTCAACAGTTTTCTTACTTATTGCATCTAGTAGTGACCTTTTGAGCAAACCTGCTCTTCAACAGACAATGAAACACAGGGCGGCAAAATCTTAAATCGCCTGTGATAGGTCACGTGACCAACGGCACTAACGTCTAATAAGACAATGTCTTGTATAGGACAAACAATTGCTAAATAATCGACAAGTCATACATGTTGCCTTGGCATAAATCAGAAAAAAAAGGTGCCACAACCAACAAAAATTCAACATAAAATAAGTAAATGAAGGTTTTCTCACAAACCTAACAACTAGTAGAAGATGTGATGCAACGGATAAATATCATCCACGGACATCAGTAAATGCCATCTTTGTGATACACCGATGGTTGATGCAGCCATTACAGTGTGTTATTGTTTTGTTTCCTTACAGCGCTCAGGCCTAGTGGCTAAAACTACAGGGTGGTGATCATGTCTGTAACCGATGGTCTTGTTGTATTTGTTAAGTTTACATAGTTTACGCATGATATACTTTGCATTTCTATTCAGTGTTCTGGGTAAACATGACGTGACTTGATAAAGTTTACCTGCATTCAAAAGGCTGACGGCACTACCACTTAGACCTGTGCAGGTGTGTGGGATGTCTCAGAGGAGCATGGCAGTGTGGAAATTTCCAACTGTACTGTGTTGTGTTTTGCAGGTGGTGCACTCATAGGCTACACTGCCACAACTGGCACGACTTCATTAATAAAAGGCATTTTCCTCATTTACTTAAGATCTTTATAAATCTCAAATATCCAGCGGAACACTCAGTGGAGATTTCGGATGAGATGTTTTTAATGTAAGCAGTGACCTTTAAAGCTGGGAGGCAGGAGCTTGCATATATTCAGGTTCAGAGACAGCTTTGAGATTTCAGCTGATTATTGCAGACGTGAGTGTGTCAGTAGACCGTAGTGGCCCTGCCTCTTGATGCAGAGAAATACTGTCTGATGGATTACACAGTACTCTCTCTAGTCTCCAGTGATTTGATGGCTAAGCCACAAAAGTATTGATTTCTCACCTTTGTCGTTTCATCTTGAAATAGCAGAACATTTGTACCCGTGCGGAGAGGTATTCCTTGAACATGCAGGCTTTGTAGCTCAGTGGTAATTTCACTGTGCACTGTCTGATATAAAGATATAGTCTTTGGGGTATCGGCTCACGGTGTACAGGCGGCTCTGCTCTGTGTCCTGCGCTCCCAAAAGGCCCGGCTGTACAATCAATCTTCTGTTTGTGCGACATATTGGATTGCAGTCTGTCACAGTCAACGGACACGTCTGTTATCACAATAACAAGCCTTCTTTTGTTGCTGCTGCTGGGTTGCCTACCCAGCTATTGTACTGTAAGGCCTTTGAGCCCATATGGTGCTTGAGGGTTTGACTCCCACTTTTCTTTTATCCACTGTCAATTCCCTGCGATCAGTGACACAATTCAGTTTAATGGATAGGTTAAAATGCGTTTAACTGAGGTTTGAAAGCAGATAAAAGTTGTCACATCTATAGTGTAAAAATCGGGATCTTGAAAGGGGACTCAAAATCATTCCAGATACCTCTGATTTCCTGTAAAATTAACTTAATGTTCCTCTTATTAGCCTTAAAGCAAACATTTGCTGCTTTCAGTTCATTTAGTAAAGCGATGGCAGAGCTTGGATGAGCCTTGCCTGAAAAATCCTATGTTTGCTCCCCTCCAAAGTCTCCTGCCACTGACTGAGTTCCCAGAGTCCCCTGCCTTGGGGCTTCTGGTCTTCATTTTAAGCCCTTGGGTCTTGTTAGAGTTTCTCTACCTCCCCTTTGTCTTTAATTGGCTGACCTCTTGGGAGTTGTATCCCTTCAATTGATTTTGGTCCCTTAGCTCTCTGTAATACAGCGCCAGCGGCTGGTGCGTTATTATGGTGCGCTATCAACTATACAAGCATGTGTAATTCCTCCTTGGGAATATGGGAATGCTTTGCTGTTAGTGGCTGATAACAGGCAAAGCAGTAATAATAACAAGCAAGACAAGCTCCCTCTAAAATGCGATTAGACCTAATGATTATGTGTTTATGACACTTATCTGTTATAAGTGTGACATACAGCAAAATCCAGACAAGTAGAAGATCTGACCATAGAGGAAGGATCAGCCCATAGCTTGCCAATTTACACATCTTAATCAGTGTAATTACTAAAACTGCATTTTGTAGTACTTCTCCTCCGTAATTTCCTGATTAAATTCCATTAAATGTTATTAGGGAAATTAAATTTGTTGGACCTCTTGTGAGTTTTGGACCATTTGTTCTTAATTTTTTGCAACAGCGATTAATATTTTACTGGTGCCTTTGATATATTTCTTTCCCTCACTGAGTCTGCTACGTTATAGAGCGCCAATCTGTGTGCAAACCTGCGTTCCATCGGGCATCAGTATAGTGTCTTACTCTGCATCAGCCTTTTATTTACAGATATCCACATGATTCACCAGTATCTGTCTCAAGTCATTTTCCCAACTTCTTAAGTTGCCTGGAGACTCACTGGTTAGCTGGTTTTGGTAATCTTTGGCAAAACTTGGAGCTCCCCCTTTTTCTTCCACTCTCAGTATTCACCATGACCTCATCCTGTTTTAGGGTTGAAGTGATAACTGTGATGGGTATGGATGTATTTCTTACTAACCATAAATGCAGTCATGGAACGGCAAAGTCATTAGGCTGAAAGCATCAGTCAAGTGTGATACAAGGCATATGTTATGTCCCCCCCACCCACGCACGCACGCACGCACACACGCACACACGCACACAAGTGATTTCCGTATATCCTGTAATGTAGTTTTTCTACTAATGCCTGTTGTTATCGGTTTTGCTGTTTGCATGGTTGAGCAAAGCAGGTAGGTTGTAGATGGAGAAAGGGAGGGAAATCTGTGCAGCTGTCGCTCCTCTTCAGTCTGAAGTGCTCGCCACAAAAGTGGATGTACACATGACTCAGCTATACTAACTCATTAGTTCTGTTGGTAATGGTGTGGTGCTATGAGGGTGGATTGGGTTTCTAAAAAGCCTGCACTCTCGGGCTTGGAGTGCCAGTTTAGTACTTGAGTGGCACAGCATATAGGCAGCACAGAGAAGATATTTTCAGGGACTCACTTTAGCTGTTTCAAATTACAGGCTATAAATTGGATGTTGCAGAATGTGAATTTATGTGAACAAGCAAGACTCATCTGAGAAGATCTGAGTCAGGTTATGATGGTGAAGTCAAAGTTCACAGTCTTACTTTATTATGTGTCACTGAGCGAGGCTGCAATTTGGAGCTAACGTAAAGTTTTCTCACTTTCCAAAAGTAATTAAATGATAGTTGTCAGTTTATCCAGTGGTGCACAGCAAAAAAGGAATTTTGATTTTTTTTACCCATATAAACAGATTTTAAACTCATGATGCAGCACCCAAATATATTCTCCGCAAGCTTACCAAGTACAAGTGCCTCCTGTGACAAAGAAAATGTCAAATTCATTCCACAGCCAGTTTTTTCATTTCGTCAAACAGGATGAAGGAGATGCATCCAATATAAATATAAATAAGAGAACATACAGTACCTTGCAAAAGTCTTGCACCGTATGTTTCTTAATATTTTGCTTCTAGGGAGTCAGACTTTCTTAATTTATTAAACTAGTCTTGAACAATAGTTCTCCCAGCTTTTTATTTGAAGTTGGCTCCTTTTTTTCACTCATTTTCAGTCCAGTCCTTTTACCTAACCCGTTTATTTTCTCTTGCCAAGTGGCAGGCCTGAAAGGGCAGCAGATGAACAGTATCTGAAACTCATGTCCTTAGGAAATAGGAAAACCTTTTAAGTTGATTCATCTACACCAAAACCTCATCATTAATGGTCTCAGTGGACAGG
>VUQG01013266.1:21796-36418 GCA_015106755.1 Etia nguti
GTTGTAGAGCAGACTCAATGCCAAGAAAGTATTCTTAAGCAAGGTAAACTTAAAAAAAAAAAAAAAAAGCTTAGGTATGCCAAATTAAACAAGAACTGGATTGAAAATCAGTGGCAACAGGTCTTGTGGGGCGATGAATCCAAATGAGAGATTTGTGGTTCAAATCGCCTTCGTTGTGTACAGAGGCGGTCAAGAGCATGGTACAACACTGTTTATAACCACCTGTAAGACACAGTGGAGGCTCCCTCATAGTTTGAGGCTGTATTTAAACCATTGGTATTGGGGATCATGTCAAACTTGATCCACCAATCAACCATCTGGAAAACATCTGGAAAAAAGCACAAAATGGAACACTGTCAGTCACGGATTGGCCTCTCCATAGCCCGGACTTAAACATTATTATAGCCATGTGAGGTCATTTTGACAGAGAATAGAACAAAAGGCAGCCAGCATCCGAAGAAGAGCTTTCAATGTCCTGGAGAACTAGTCCTGAAGACTACTTAAAGAACTTATAAGAAAACTTGCCAAGGAGAGTTCATTCGTAAGCTGAACAAACTCTGTTCTTGCCTTACATACTGTATTTCTATCTATGTTTGCATGTTTCATTACGTTGTTGTACC
Source organism: Etia nguti (assembly GCA_015106755.1). NCBI lineage: Eukaryota > Metazoa > Chordata > Actinopteri > Cichliformes > Cichlidae > Etia > Etia nguti. The sequence continues at coordinate 22,417 of VUQG01013266.1, forward strand.
TGTTTCCCCATCTTCCTCAAAAAATAAAGGCTTGAGGGGTGGCTGAAGACTTTTGCACAGTACTGTAAGTCAGCGTGGGCATACAGCTAATTGACCCTGTCTTCACTGGAAGACAGTCACATTCACCAGGCCTGTGTCTGGCTGTACATTCCAACTAGTCAACACAAATGTTGACTAAAAAAGTACAAGTTGTGTTGTCATTTGAAAAGTGTGACTTCTAAATGCAGAAGTCACACTTTTTGTGACTTCTTAAATTCACTCTTCAGCACCTTCTGCTATTGATTCCCTTGGACCTGATTAGCTGTGCCACATGATGCTTTTTAATTTGTACTTAAAGAACAATGCTATGTGCACACTTCAGCTGACAAAGTTACAAATTAGTCAGCCATGGTCAGCTAGATTTGTAATGCCTCGCCTTGCAAACATGAAAGAATATTGTGCTTCAAGCTTCGCCACATTATGTACGTGTGCATCTAAGCAGCCTCGAGTGTTTCCTGTCACATTGCCAACTTCTGCTGATAGCCAGTCACTTCTGCGCCAACTGACCGAGCATTGTAACACAGGTTCTAGATACATTTTGAAGGATAGCACAGGCTTGAATTTAGAAAGAGCCATTGTATCCATTTTGCTTGTAAGATGCCTGGCTGATTGTATTTGTCCATTCAGGAACGTTTTAGCAGTTCCCATGACCGCTCTGCACATGCTGAGTTGCATCTATTGCTATTTTTAATATAAAAAGTGGCCGCAGTTGCTTGGGCTTCTCTAGCATTTGATCGCTCTCTCTCAGTTACAAAGAGATATCAAAGACACACTGTTGATAATTTTAGAACAAGCGTGTCTATGCACAAACTCCACTTCTACTTTCCTATAGGGTACACTTGTGAAGGGGGACGTGGTTTCAGATGATATTTCTTTCAGGGACCATCAGTAGTAGAATAGCTATGTATTGCCACAGAAGAACAACCACCGAACATTCATCCATCCAGCTAACGCCGGTTACTTAACTTGCTTATGTAACATTATCCCTGCATTTACAGTCCTTTGTAACTTTACAGAAAAACCTGTCTTTTGTGCTGGTAGGTCCGTTAGCCGAGCTAATAAAGCCTGCATCCTCTGTTGCTGATATGAACTGAAAGTTCTGAAACTATTTGTGGGGATGCAAGCGGTCAGTGCCAGTTTCCTTTAACTTGCAAAGTGTTATCAAGCAGTTACTGGTTTGAATACATTTGACTATTTATGGCAAGTTTAGGACCGCCCTTTATGACTCGCTTAAGCTGTTTTACTCTCTACATTGGTTCTTATCTGCTGAAGAAAAGCCTTTCTTAAAAGTTACCCACAGGAAATCTTTGCAGAGCTGGTTCACTGAGTAAAAAAAGGCCTTCAGACCGTGTTTGTCAAAGCTGTCATGCTCTTGTAGATGAACTTATAGCTCTCGGGTGGGGGTGTTGGAAGTTTAAATAAGGCATTTGTATAAGGACTTTTCCCACAATAAAGCATTTCAGAAACATGCAGATTACCGGTAGTAGCTAAAAACTGAAGGAAAGCTTGAGTCAGAGACAACAGAGCCACCTTTAGTTTAAGAACTGGCTTGATATGATGTCTTTAAGATTAGATCCAGCTTCTCTACTTCATTTTTAAAGTGTTAAAGGGGATTATTAAAGCAAGGCTGATCACACATGGCAGCATGCCCTCCCTTTGAAATGCTGTCTTTGCACATTCCATGTGCACAGCTGTGGCCTCATGTTCGAACAACATGAGGGTGGTGATTAAAGTTTGCTTAGACGCTCGAGATGTAACTAGCTCTTCTTTATTAGTAATTCCCCAGCAGCTCTGTGTGAGTAAAGTGGGGTGACCTGTGTGGGCAACAGCCCAGTATTTTTTGCCCTTGGACCAAAACTTGACATTCAGTTCATTGCATATACTTTGTCGTTTAAAAACTGCACTTAAAATGTATTTTGCATTCATGAATCAGCACACACACTCATGTGAAACGGCAGCCGTCCAGAGACCAGGCTCTGGAGTCAGTCCCTTAGGTAATATGACAGAGATAAGATAATAATACAGCTTCTTTAAACCCTTCTAGCAGTTCTTAACTAGCAAAATGTAATCATTATAATTATTTGCATGCATTTTTTTTAGTGAGGATTATGTGTGCATTTTTTTTATTTTTACACCTGGGCACCATATAGGATACCCGAGACCTAAATAAATGGCTACTTGGTTACAGCCTGGTTGCTCTGACCCTGAGGTGACCATCGTGTGTACTCTGATAAACTTGCAGTTTGCTGTTGTTTATTTTTTATTGATGTTTCAAACAAAAGGAAGCTGTGGCGACCACTGACAAAACTAAATTAATATACTTTTAAAAAGTCTGCCAAATTGAAAATCAAAAAACAAATTTTTGTGCTGCTGACCTTGTTGCTTATGCATTTTTGGGAGTTCCGTTCTGAAGGTGCAAAATATAGGGAGTTGAATATTAGAAATCAAGCATGCAAACAGATTTCCTAATGTTTACGACGTGCAATTTACTCCAAATTGCGCCGATATTTAACACAGAAAAAAACAAAGTGTCTTGTTTTTTTTGCCCTTGAGTTGAGATGAACTGACTACACCTGTGTTTAGAAAACAGCACAACTTTTGTAAATCGCCTGTATAACTAACCACACCTATGAGTCATTTTTGGGGACTGCACTCACATGTTATTTGGACCCATTTAGTACATGTGACCCATAATCTTAAACTGGACTGGACTGGACTTGACTTGTTTCTTCGGTTTGCATTGATTCAGTAATGTACAATATGGATGGCATGAAGGTCGAGCTCAAGGTCAGTGCATCTGTGGAAGCACAACCTCATCGTAACACCTCCTTAGGGATCCAAGATGATTTTTTTGGGAGGGCACAGATGATATTTCTGTCTAAAAGCTGCCATATAATCTTTGCTTGAGACAGGTTCAAACACTTTCCTGAAGACACACACGCACACATACCATGAGCATGGTTCTGGCCCAGTGCTGCTTTGTACCTTGTCGGGAATGTCTGATTGTTCGACTATTAATAGCAGTGACCGTAGAGCCTGACTGGGATCTGTGGATCAGCTCCGAGGGGGAAAGCACCACACTGCAGACTTTAACACGTCTCTGTTTATGTGTGTCTTTGTGCACCAGTGCACACTTCTTTTAGGCTAGCCTTATCCGCATAACACTTTCCTCATTATTTCCAACATAATGTAGCCTTGGGTAACATGGTGAGTTTACGGTGTTGTTCTAAAAAGTGGGCTTGGCTCTGAGTGAGGCCTCTATTCCACTGTTTTCAGTGGCTATCTTATTTATCTGACAGCCTTTTGAACTGACTTAAGTGAGACTTTGTGAAAGTGTCAAACTTTAATTTCTTTATTTCTTCTTCTTTTTTTTATTCGAGTTAGCAAAGAGGCATAGCCAGTGTCACAAAACATGTCAAAGCTTTGTTTTTGTTGGCTGAAAGAACAAGACCACTTTTGTTCTCATACTGTCAGCACAACCTCGTTGCGCTGAGCAAACACACACTCATACACAAACACACACACACGTTAGTTTGTCTCTGGGAGCCATGACCAATTGTGGCACATTTACTGGCAGAGGCTGAAGTAGTCATGACATTTCCCATGTCTTTGCCCGCAGAGAGTTTGTTTGGTAGATGCACAATTCCGCACACTTACATGTATAGATAGGGCAGAGTGGCAGAGGATGGCGCTCCCTATATTACGTCTTATTGAAATTTACTGCCTCATATCCAAGGAAACATTTGTTCTTGTATAATATTTAGCACTTTCTCTTCATTTTCCTACCTCAATTTCAGAAAGAAAATTCCTCGGCTCTTTTCCTCTGTCTTCCTTTTGTTCTCCCCTCTTTCTGTAACGTTTACGAACACTCTTATCGTCAGCTGTTTTTAATCTTCTGGGGAATTAAACATGAGTGCTCTTTCTCGCTGTCACCTAACATGAAAACTGCTGCAAAACTCCTGCTTGCACTGCACCACTCTCTAAAGAGGATTAGGACAGTATATGCGTGGTGCACCACATATGCGCCGCAGACAGTTTTGCATCGAATGCAGACTGTGGAACTACTTGAGTTTCACTTCGAGGCTTTGGTCCCCTCCCTCCACTCGAATCTGCATGAGTCACTGTGGACTACAGCTGATGGAAATCAAATGAGACTGTGCGGAGCGGGACTGTAGCGTCGCTTAGGCTGTATGGGTGGAGGAGTGATTGGGGGGGGAAGGGTGGGTTTACTTAATGACATGGAAAAAAAGGGTTTTATGCTAATGACTGTCTAAATTTATCTCTCAGTGTGTGTAGACACACACAAGCAGATGCACACACACACATGCTCAGATGGGAACTCACCCGTCACAGCGAGTAAAGAGAGGCTTTGTGCAGGAAGGAACTATTTTAGTCCCTGGGTGTTAAACACGGACTACACACATGGAGAGGAGAGGGATACTCTTCATGAAAAGTGATATTACCCCTATGATTGTGTGTGTGTGTGTGTACAGGTGCTACTTAGGCTTACTAGAGTGAAATTTTGTCATTACCTAAGCAAAGTTCTCATCTATGGAAAAGGTGTTAACACCAACAGATAGCAGGTCAAACTCATTAAGCCAGTCTTAAGATTTTTATCTCTCACGGTAACCCACAGGAACCTTTTGTATTGCATTTTTTCCCGCTCTTATCATAACACACAGTTTGACACAAGTGGGTAAATAAGCACTTTAGTAGACTCGATGCAAATTTTCACTTCTGCTTAGCATTCATGCTTTTTACCTGAGGCGTGTGTCTGTGAGTGTGAGCCTTTTGAGCCATATGTAGATTTCCACATAAACACTACCAATCACATCCTGTGGAGTTTATTGGCAGTTAGTCACACGGGTGATATGGATGTCAGTGTCGATCAGTAAGTCAGTTGCTCTGAATTTTTTAAAATGTCAGTTTTTTTCCAATTGTAGTCTGCAGCCATTATTTTCTTTAGTGTGACTGTAGTATTACTTGGCAAATGTTAGCATGCTAACTCAGTAAAACCTCAGACCCCTTGTGACCCCTTGGCAGTCACTGGTTGCTAAATGGTTGGCAAGTGGTTGTGGCAGTTGGTGAAACTAGTTACAAAGTGAGTGCTGCACCAAAAATCTTCTTGTGATCGGTCTGGTCATTAAACACTAGATTGCTGTGAATGCCCGCGGTTTGTATGGAAGACGCCGACTAGTCTGCAAAGGTTGTCCAACTCCCCACTGAGTAGCAGTGAAACTGTGGTAAGGAAGAACTTTTAGTTTCAAAGTGATTGGTCAACAGGAACCACTGGTCAAGCAGTCAGGAATTGGATATTTTCCTTGGGGACCAGACATTGCGATGGTGTCACTGACCGTTTTCTAGGTCTGTGTGACTGAGATGGTGAAGACGGTAAACACTATAGCTGCATAACTAGTGAGCATGACATAATTGTTTTAATGTTAACATTTAGCTCAAAGCATAACTGTGTTTCAGGGCAGCGTAAAACTGCTGTTAGCATGGTTGCAGTCTCTTACTGTTGTTTTTGTGGAAAATAGAAAAAAGATAAGCTTTGCCCAGAGTATAAAGGACTTGCCACCCATCCCTTCGTTCCTGTGCTATCCCTGCTTTCTTTCCTCACAGCCTCACTGCCCAGCTGCAGCTCCTCTCCAACTCAAAATTCCTGGCTGATGAGATAGATTAAAACCTGAACATAGCTAGAAGTAGTGGCTTTATAGACACGCTTTAAAATCCAGATTGTGGGTGAGGATATCATTTTGGTGATAAACGAACTGGAAAACTGGAAAAAGATCAGCCCCGAAGGCCTTTATGTTTCCTCACATGCACGCAGGCACCCATACATGGACACTGGGTTTGAGTCAGTAATGAGCTTCAGGAAACAGGCTTATCTGTCTTCAGCATTCACAGTGATTTCCTGCCTTCCCTTCAGCTTCTTTCCCTGTGCCAGTTTGTGTCTGTCTATAATATAGCGTCTTTAAGCTGAGCTGAGCCGAGCCCTGTGCCACAGCTGCCGGGAGGAACTGCCTGACAGCTTATGGCCCCTAAGCGCTGGCTGCACACTGGCACTTGCTACCTATCAAAACATCCGTATGTTGACTGTCTCTGTGATCTGTACACTCTGTAATGACATGTGATTGATTTGCTGAGACATCACTGTTTGTCATTGTGATAAAATGAGAGTATGCTGAAGAAAAAGGATGGAAGGAGCTTTAGCTTCAGTGGTTCTCACCAGGCCTCCTTGGAGCCACTTCTCAGCTTCAGAAGTAAATATTGTGTCAGTGGCAGGCATGGGCATGGCACCTTACCAGCGTCCCAGATCTGCTTCTTTTTGTTTGTGGGGGTCTTCCTCCCCTTTTCCCAAGCTGGTCTGTGTCCCATTTTTTTTTCTTGTCATCAAGAACATATTTCATTGGTTTGCTGCAGTACATTTATCCAAAATAGCATTTTCTCCTCTTTCATCCCCTTGAATCTCGAACGATTCTGCAGCACAGATATTCTGCCTTAGTTTCTGAAACAATAAGAGTGCTGTACCCCAGGGTAAGGTTGACTTCAGAGCGAATCAATAATGGAAGAGGGGATCCATGTATTATGAATGAAGGAACAACGTACCTCGGCACAGGAGCTTGTCTACTGCAAAGTGTTTATTCAATAAACAACCATCCCAGGCCGAGAGAAAACACATTTAGCCTAATCTTTTAACAAATCCTGTGACTATCAAGACTGATACTGCTTCTCTTTTATTTTTGGCATGTGGTGGCTTCTATAATGATATAACTTTCTTGGAAAGTACTGCATGCAACCCAGAGGGAACACTGGTTCCTACATATCCCAGAATTCCTTAGATTTATGTCGAAGGCAGAGGGCTCTGGTTGAAAGCACCTTTTTAAAGCGAAGAAAAAAAAAAATCACAGATGCTACGGTGTCCACTCACAGTGTAAAATCACATCTGCGAGTGAAATGTAGCAAGTTTGCTTGGCATCTGGTCTCATTATGTAAGTGCTGCCCGGGTGAAAGAACTGTTCCGAAAATGGTTGTTTTCTCTGACAGCTTATTTCTCAACTGCTGGCATTAATTTCTAATGTCAATCTCCTACATGATTTCACAGATTCTGCAGGAGCTCTTGTAATTGACCTGTGAGCAATAATAATATATCTTCCTGCTGAGCTGAACACATAGCACTGAGTGGTGAGAGGTACTGCAAGCTGTGGCTTTTGTCTGTAAAAGGATTCCGATTAACTAACATATGGTGCAGAAACGCTGTGAGAATATGAATGCAAATGCTCTCATTTCCAATAAGCCACCAGTTAGCAGGGGGCCGCTCTTTAAGGTGGTCATGTATGTGTGCTTATAGCTATTCAATGTAGATGTTGCACAGCACTCTCACAAATAACTCGGTGTGAAATCAGTTCGTCAATGTTTGGCAACTATAAAAGACTCCCAGGTGCTTTCTTTAGAAGATTAACCCCTTCATTACTCTATAATTCAGTCTTTTCCATTCTCAGATAACAATCAACAGGTGAAGTAGCAAGTATGTAATAAAAAGTCATCTTTACTATTAAGGAGACTTTTGCTTGCAGGACTTTAGTCCTTGAAGTAAATTGGTAAGTATACATTTGGTCTTAATCCTGCAGATTTTTCATGAACACTCTGTTCTCTCTCTGTTCTTTATTTGTCCTAATTAAATAGCTTGGAAGGATAATAAGTGAACAACTGCAATCTCATTCCTCAGTTCTCAGTTTAAGAATAAACAGTTGACAGTTGTCAGTTGGCCCGCTTGAGGTTATGCCACAAATAGTCACCCACAGCTCCACTTCACTGTTGACTCAAACAATGCTGTCTGTCCGTCTGTCACGCCCCTTCCTTGCTCTTAAAACGTCGTTTTGATATCCGGGGAGGGGCCGATTCACACTTCTTGATTTTCCAGCTATGGCAGCAAAGGACGTTGTACTTCCTTCAGTTCAAATCCAGAGTCGAGGGGTTGCGGCTGTAATAATCTAAAATCTAATTTAAGATGCATACCCGTGGTTTGACATACTTTCAATGCTCTTTGGAGTCATGGACATTTAAACGTTCCTAAAAACTAGTTGGATTCCCAGAGAAACATTCAACTAGTTGACTTTACCTGCTATTTTTGCCTTACTGGAACACTTGGATAAATCAGTGACTATAGTAAGTGCAGGCTGTTTGTTGCTTTGCATATCAGCCAGTTACACCGTGGGCCGGTGTACAGGCACACAAGTCATCTTCAGCAAGTGAGCAGCTTGAAGGTAATCAAAGTGTGAAGCGACATCCAAAGCTGTGGACTGGCTGAACTCTGTGTAAAGAAAGAGGCTTGCATGAGAAGGGGTGGGTGGAGAGGGAGTCAGAGGAGGTCGGTTTAATGTGATTTCTTGTCATTACATTAGGGCATCTTATTTTATTTTTAGTGCTTGAGCTTTAGAGAATTATAAGCGATCTGCAAATGAACTGCAGCTTAATTTTGCCAAATTTGTTCCGCTAGAGTTTCTGAGCAGAAGAGCAACAACAGAAACAGAAGCCACTCGGTTATTACTATAAGTCATGGAATGATTTAGATTGAAACTGGGCCTTTTCACTGTGTTAATCATAGCTGAAAGATGGAAATAACAGACAGTGTCAATAAAACTTATCTTTATTGGCACGCAGCTGGGTACGGTTGTTTGTCTTTCATCCATATGAGACAGATAAATGACTCATAGACTTCTTTTGGCAGCCTTGGAGCTAAAATGACACACTTCTTCCCAGCGGATTGCTTAGATTTTGTTTGCTTTTGGGCTAAGCTCAGGGAGTAGCAGCATCAGGACCTGCACACAGCCATCTGGTTTAGCTTCTCCTGCTTGATTATTTGTTAATTATACTCATCTCAGTCCCAACTGGTTTCCCCCTTTTAAACAATATCACTCGTAACAATAGAAGAACAAAGCAGGGTAGCTTCTATTGTTGAGGCTCATATACATTGTGTGTGTGTGTGTGTGTGTGTGTGTGTGTGCGTGCATGGAGAAACAAAAGCCCTGATATTCTAAACCAACTAGCATCTGATATGAAACTCTCAGGCTAATGCTGCAGATGATTTGTGGCTACATAGCCCTGCAGACGTGAGGGCTTTAGTACGTAGGGCTATATCTGTCCCTCTCCCTTTCTCTCTCATCAATCATGCAGGATCCATAGATAATGGATGGCACTCATGGTGTTACTTGTCTTTTACTGCTCACTGGCCAGACGGATCTGTTAACATGACCTATATACATTGGCGGGCTGTCATGTATTCAGACATGTATCGCTTAATGTGACATCAAACAAATACCGGCTTAGTGGTTAACAGTCCGTTTCCCTTTACAGTGTAATGATGTTTGAAATTTGTTTTGTATCTGTAGTGCATTTGCATCTGCCAAAGGAGGCTGAGGGCAGAGATGGACTTGGAGAGGCAATAAAGAAGTTAACGTGCAGTCTTCTGCTTTGTGTTTATGAGGGTGCATGTGGAATAGGCCTGCACAATATGAAGAAAATGGGTAATGTGCAATGACATGCTTTATATTGCAGAAAACGTATGACGTTATAGAAAAACAATTATTAAATATATCATAAGGTTATGTTCTGAGGTTGCAGAGGTGAGGGTGTGGTGGTTCTTTCTTCTCCCCATATTCACAGTAAAGCTTCTAGCTGGCTATACTGTCATCCTCTTCTTTATTTGTATTTTAAAAATTGTTTTTAAGATAATCACTGTTTAGAAAAAAAGAAACGCGGTTAGAATGAAACAAAAATTGTGAAATGTCAATGAACCCAATAATATTTAAGACATGGAAAACCATTGAGTTTAAAAACATTGAAGAACCATAGACAATATAAATGATATCACCCATTGGTTACCCACTGTTAGTGAAGTCTCTTTATGAAGCCTTGATGAGTGTTTTCGCCATCATCATCTTGGGTCTTGCCAAATGAGGGCTGGGTCTGAAAAGTCTTCCTTTATGAAACTTTTACAAAATGGAATTAAAGTTTTCTTTAACATGACTTGAAGTGTGCGACTGAGCCCATAAATTCGTCAGTATCAACAGAGGTCAAGTCCAAGGGGTTTTGGACTGAAAGTCTTTTTCCCAAAACACATGGTCCCTCCAGGCTACATAAGCATCAGTCATTCTTTGTCACCTTGCCAGAGGGGATCGACTGCTGTCTTGGCCCACGACTAGCTTTGGAAGAATCAGCTATGTGAAGATAATTGGCACTTTAAGTTACCAGTAACACTACGTGCAGAGCTTTTGTTATAACTTGTGCAGAACAATTCATATTCTCTGTTTAATCTTGACAAAGGTGATTTAATAAAGTACTGTAAAAGACTCCCTGTGAAGCCTGATTGCACTTACTTAAGCTGTGTCGTAAAATCTTCACTTCACCTGGGCTTGCCTCTTTGCTGCCTGCTGTGTGTGTCAGACAAAGAGGAAAGGCTTCAGCTTGGGACAACAAAACATAATAGAGAGCAGTTAGCTTGTTAGCTTTTTACTCTTCATTTGGCTCAGATGCACTGCCTCAATAGTAATTTTAGGGAAAATCCTATGGGATGTTTGCAAGATATGTGTCAATAAAATAAATGTCCTTTCTCATAATGTTTTAGGCATGTTCATGTAACATTTGTGTAGTGTGGTGAGAGGTTTTACAGCACACAAGAAGAGATAATTTAGTTTCCTGTACCGGTGTATGACACACGAGGACTTTGTCCTGACATGCTGGCAGGGTAAAAAGTATGTGCTACTCTGCAAAATAGTTCATTGTTGCCTACACATGTTAAAATGGTCATAGATCCTCACTCACCACTTTGTATACTGAAAGACATGCCAACACAGCCAACACTGCTTGAACTATAATGATGACAGATGGTGTGAATCAAACAATTATGACAAGGTTAGCTTGGGCTGTTGTCACAATTGTGTCAAATAGCCTTGATATAGCAAAATCCAGACGGATCAATACCGTATAAGAATCTCTTTTCTATCTTCCACCTGTGTTTAGTGTTAGTAATCAAACAGAGAGGGTTCTTTTGCCCCCTCCCACGGGATTCAGTCAATCTCAATATTGACTGGTGTAAAGCCTCTTTGCTGTGCCATTTGGAGACATTAGGAGATGAAACAAGGTCTCAAACACCCACTCTAACACCCTCCAACCCAGCTATGACCTGTCAGACTCATGTCATATTTATTTTTCATAAATAGATTGATATTTTTTGACTTATTTTTCACTATGAGAGACAATTTAATAGCACAAGGTGGACCACACCTTTGTTTTATGCTCAGTGTCTTCTACTATTAATCCTTCATATGCAAATGATACACAGAAAAAAGCATACATTTTTTTTACAATTCATTACTGTGTCTCTGTGTGCAGGTTAACTTTGTGGCATGTCAGCTGTTTGCCCTGCTGATGGCAGTTTGGTTTCGGATCTACCTCCATCCCAGTAAGACCAGTCCCTTCATCAGACATGTGGTGGCCACTCTGTTGGGCTTCTACTTGGCTCTCTTCTGCTTTGGCTGGTGAGTCACCCCTCTGTTTATCCCGCAGCTCTGTTCTTGTCATCAGTGTGCTTTCAGACTCTGCTCCAACCTTCCTTCCTACAGTATCACGTTAGTGACTTTGTTTTCCTGCAAACAGAGGACATGTCCCAGTTTCATGCTACTGCTATGTGCTTTGTTTGTTTTGTTTTGGGTTTTTTTCCCCTTTTACTTATGCCTCAATTATTGGTATATGGTATGTTATGTAATGTTATATAATACAAAAAAAATGTTTTATAATGAAGTGTCCATTTCTACTTAAGTTATTTTCCTACATTTCCCAGAATGCTTCTTCCTAAATCGGGACGTATGTAAACAGTTCACTCTCTGCTAGTTTTGGTAAACTAGCATTCGCTTTTACACGTAGGTCTCCAAACAAGTAGTTTTGATAGAAAATCAGCTTTTAAAAATGGTGACACAGACACCCACATTTGCTTCCTGATTGGGTTTTGTCAGTCACAGAAATTAAGCCAAAACAGCTCGACTCCCAAACCATTTTGGATTTCATCCCTCTTTCATGAGTACCCATTTTCCAGTGTCATGGTTTCCATTGGCAGTTAATGCTCGCCTTTGTTGTCCTTGTAAATAAGAATGCGTGCCAAAAATTAAGTCACAATTTGTGGTGCACCTTGGCGTTGTTTTGGCTTGTCGTGCACCCCCCTACACACACACACACACACACATTTTTGTAACCTGGTGTGTCCAAGGCGTTTCGGATCTGTCCCGGCAGGTGAGAATCTACTTGAATATAGAGATATATACATTTTCACTCTGTGCCAAATGACAAAGAAGGAGATTGTTTTTTAAAAGATACAGAAACTTCTATGATGACTTTCTTTCCTGTGTCGTTTTCTGGTCTGTTTGAATTTTTTAATCACCTGCAGTGTTTATTCTGTTTAAATTGAACTCTGGTTCATTTTTCCCTTTTGGTGCATTTCATTTATGTAGGTGTGAACAAAGTAATCATACTCTGGTGCTGACCAAAACAATCGCACCAAGACCCTTTGGAGGAAGTGGTCTCAGTGCAGTTCAAAATGAACTTCACAGCGGTTCATTTATGGCGTGAATGTTATTTGACCTTGATCCTAACCAGCTACCAGGTGACCGTTGCAAGGTTGAGTTAAAACAACTTCCCAAAGCCATGTATGCTTTTTACTCTAAGATGCAGCAAGGTACTACAGATGTGCAAAGGTTGGTATGAGCTAGCCACAAAATGAATGTAAAGTCTCCGTGTTCTCCAGTAGTCTAGAACATTCTCACGTGGTTTGTAGTGATGAATTCTGGTTCGCTTGGAGTGCACTTGGATTTTTCTTTGTGTGAAAATAAACCAAACAAGGGAGAGATTAAAAGTTAACAAATTCATCAGCTGATTCGGACCAGAGTAAACAAACTATAGGTGTGAAAAACAACAAAATGTCACTGGTGTTTTTACTCTGTTGCTTTAAGAAAATACTACAAACTTCGACCTACTACTTCTACTGCTACCACCAGCACACACATGGTTTACATGAATGATAACCATAAAGTGGCGTGCTAATATACACTGAAATTATTGCTAAAACTACTAAAATGCTCATCAAACACTAGTAAAATCTGTTGGTGTGCAAAGAAACCGAATAATCAATTAAACTGAATACCACAGTGACACTCTTTGGTCTGCCTATGGTCTGATTATTGTAGTTTATTTGTGTCGATGTTATTATACCAACAGGCTGGATCCCATCATTCAATATTCTTGGTTGACCAATTGTTTTAATTTGTCCCCTGAAGAACTTAAATGAAACCAGCAGATTCAGCAGTAGTTACTTCCTGTGTTATTGTCGGTGGTTGTTCGGAGGTTAGGTTTGGTAGTAATATTGCTTCATTCATTTTTCCTGGCTTTTTTTGGTTTGTTTTTTAATCCTATACTCATTTGTGTGTCTGCCATTGTCTTTGCTCTCCCTTGTCACTTCTGCCACTACCCTCACAGCCCTTCATGCCAAAGCAAATGAATCGATTGGGTAGTAACTGCTGTCTCATTAGGAAGCTGTTGTCCTATCTACTGTACCTCTGGCACAGTGCCTGTGTGTGTGTGTGTTTGTGTTTGTGTGTGTGTGTGTGTGTGTGTGTGTGTGTGTGTGTGTGTGTGTGTGTGTGTGTGTGTGTGTGTGTGTGTGTGTGTGTGTGTATACGTGTGTGTGTGTATACACGTGTGTGTGTGTATACATACACGTGTGTGTGTGTGTGTGTGTGTATACACGTGTGTGTGTGTGTGTGTGTGTATACGTGTGTGTGTGTGTGTGTGTATGTGTGTGTGTGTGTGTGTGTGTGTGTGTGTGTGTGTGTGTGTATACATGTGTGTGTGTGTGTATATGTGTGTGTGTGTGTGTGTGTGTGTGTGTACACGTGTGTGTGTGTGTGTGTGT
>VUQG01013266.1:46326-60993 GCA_015106755.1 Etia nguti
CCAACCAAATGTGCTTCAGTCGAAAAATGTCCTTAAAGATTAATTTCATTTAAAGCCAGTATTCAAATTTTGGACTATTTTGTTTCCTTATTGTGTTTTCTTTCAGGCTAATAGGGAAAATGTCTAAGATAGGTGTTTATTTTATTAGAGTAGTAGTGCATATTTATTGAGTTAATCCATTATTTGCATATTCAAAAAACATTTCTATACAAAAAATAATTGCCTCGGTGTAAGTAATCAATTAGGAAAGTTTTTTTCTTTTTCAAATATCTTGAGCCACGTATCTCCACACTATATTTCAAAGATGACTAATATACAGTAAATACATTTTTTTTCTCTTTAAGTCACTTAACACTGACCATTCAGGCAGAAAAAAGGCACGTACTCAGGGCATGAACTACTGTTGTGTCAACGCATAACATACAACTTGGCAAAGAACCCATTTTAAATCCTGTCTTTAGGCACTTTTGCAGAAATATATAATTTCTTCCCATTTCTTAGTTGAATCTGCAAAAATGCTAGATTCCAAAAGATGAGACAGTTTGATAAGCATAAAATAGTAGTTTTGCACCAATAAGGTGATTCCCAAAGAGCTATTAGCTGAAAACTTGAAATATTTTGGCATGGTGGTCAGTGTGTCCTTAAAAAAAAAAAAACTGAGGAAACTGGATAAGTGGAGGGCGAAAGAAAGTGTCAGGCCCAAAAAAGCTATCAAGAAAGCTTGCCTAAGAGAATTTAGGCTGTGTTAAAGAATAAAGGTGGTCTTATCAAATATCGACTTTCAGGCTTGTTAGTATTATACAAACTGTTTTTTATTTTATAGACGGCATTTCCATGAATCTCTGCAACTGTTTCTCTTCCTACCGAAATATAAAGAAATGACAGGTGGCTCAAGACTTTTGCACAGTTCTATAAATAGGTAAATAAAGCCTCATTTACATATTTATACTTAAAAACTTGTCAAGTCTCATAGTAACATCCCATAATTGCAACTTTTACCCAATACGCCTTTAAAGAGCAAATAATCTCTACCCTGTGGCTTATTCTTCCTTTTGTAGCTCAACTTCATGCCACCAGTAGCTTTCATGTATAAAATTAATCCAGAATGTGCTGATGCAAGCATCAGGAGAGGAGCTGTGTTTTTCTGAGTTCAGTCTTATACATATCCCGCACTGATAGAGAATTTTATTAAGTCGGGATAAGGAGGGCTGACCAGCACAGAACTAGAGAAAAAAAGGATAGAAATAACAACAGGAAGTTTAATAAAAGCCTGCCGTTATCCTGGAGGAAACTACCCATTGTGAAGATACTGCCACTCAGTGTCTGCACTGTTATTGGAAGATTCCAACATAAAATATCAAACAATAGTTGCTAAATGAATACGGGATAGTAGCCAGGCAGGATAACTTGGACAAAGGTTTAGTGTGTGAGGAAATGTATGCATCCTAAAGTCAGAACACTGAGACTTAAATGTGCTGCGTGTTTGTTTGTTTTTTTCTGTTTGGGTTTTCTTTAAAAAATGTTTACTCTGTCTTTAGGCCCATGATGGTTATCACACAGAAGATCACCAGTATGGCATTTGAAATCCATGACGGTAAGAACAAGTGTCGTTAAAGCCTGTGTGTCTCCAGTGTAACGTGTGCATGCGTGTGTCTGGATGCTTTGAAAAAAGAAGTGGCAGATGTGACAGAAGTGAAAATGTCAGTTCAATTCTCTTTGGAGTGTGAAAACAGATCAGATGGCAACATTTCTGAGCCAGTTGTCAGTTCCTACAATGGGCTACTGAACCAGAAGGAGAGCATAAACATAGTTTTATATAATGGAGCAATGGCCAACTTTGCATTGTTTTTTTCCCCTCCTCAACAGTTAAGACTTTCTTTAAACCCAAATCTAATTAGTCTAGACTTTGTGCTGTCCAAAAAGTAAAGACAAGACATGTGATGGACCACCCCCGTGCTACATTTTAACATTCTGCAGAGCGTGTGATTATTTATTTGTTTTTTTTAAGGTAGCACAACTTAAGTGGACGTGCAAAAGTCCAATTTGTCTTCCTGTGGCTGAGCTGGATTTGATTCGCCCTCCATTCCTGGAACAAATAGACTTTGCTGATATAATTGAAACACCACATGTGCCAATGAGGCGTAAATAAACATCCAGAAATGAAATTATGTTTAAAATAGGAACGCGTGACTGAGTATCAGAGAGGTACTCACAGCTGTTTAGCTCCCACTTAGAGGCTTAAGTCACCTCAGTGTACTGACTGAACACAGTCATCAGTCTAATGACAATTTGGATGATGTGCACTTGAATAGAGTCGTGTGATATAAGGATTTTAACTCTGTTCAGGTTACTGCTTCTCTTTGCAACTATGCCAAATGCATTGGTGTCACTGGATGATTTTGCAAAGTCTCTCAAATTGCAGACAGGTGTACATGTTTTCTGGAGATTTCGCTGTATTTTGTAGGAAGCCAAATCATTAAGAACGAGATGTGGCATATGAGTGGCATGGACAAAATGAACAGGTTGGGCCACCGGAGGTCTGAATCATCGTCAGTTTTACAGCCTTCTTACTGACAACACATTTCCCACGGCCTGCAATACAACAATGAAGTGAGATGGTTAAGCCAAGGAGCTGTACCAGCATGTTTTTATTTTAAGTTTTTGACAGTAATGTGTCTCTGTAATCACAGGAGATTGAATCTGTAAAAAAAGAAAGAGACATATTGTTGAAATTGCACTTATTTTTTGTAAAGACATTTTGTACTGTTCATCTGTTTTGTAACAGGGCAGCTCATTAAATGCGAACATTTTCATAAAATTCTGTACATGCAGCTTAAAAATTTGGATGTCTTTTACTATTGGTAGCTATGCAGTAGTGCTGTTAAGTACAGCCCACTGAGATAAAATGGCCCATGAACTAAATGATTTTTGACACCCCTGGTGTAATAAGTAAGATAGTAGTGGCCATGAACGATATTTGTTCTCTCCCCCTGTTAGAATACATGTGTAGATGGCACAGTTTACAGTCTCAGAGGTCAGTATTTAATTTGGGTTTTTATTGAGTCAGTGGGTTTAATTGTAGCCAGAGGAGCAGGAAAGTTTAACTAAATATTACCTTGCACAACAGGCATATAATCTCATAGTATAATGAATTGCATAGCCACTGGTCTTTATAACAAAGAGCAGACTGCAAAGTGGAACAGCCAGTGTTAGATGATGAGTTTGTACGAGGTTATGCACACAACACCCTGTTTGCTCTGTTGCATCATCTTTTCTTTACACCCTTTGCTCTTGCTCTCTGTCGCTCACTGTCCTCTGCTAACTCAGCTGTGATTGATATTTTATTGAATTTTTAAACAACATAATAGCTTAATGAATGTGAAATGGGGACAAGGGGTAATGGGTATCTTAAAAAACAAGCACTAAAGCACTGAATAGAGAGAGATGAGAATGTAAGAATTAGTATTTTTTTTTAAAAAGAGTGTGTGTTGGGTTTAGGATCAGGTAACAAAGGATCAGGTGTGTGTGAACCATAAATTTCCATGTAACGGCTGTTAATATTGTAAAGAAATCGTTCCTGTATCAAGTGATATTGTTATGTCCCGCTCAGCGAGGAATAGATTACAGTTATATGCTGCCAGCCAGGCAAGTAAATTATACCAGCCTGCAATTGATGGAGCGTAAGTTGATTTCCATTGTCAGACAGGTGGTCTCCTTATCAACATGATGGTGGTCTGAACCCATTCTATACCCATTCTATGAGAGTACAGTGAACTCATCATCATTTCCAAGAAACCGGTTTGCGATGACTTGAGCTTTGTGACATCATGGCATGTTACCAGCCATCAAAAGATGGGTACTGGGGTCACAGGGTCAGCAACAATACTCAGGTAGGCTGTGGCCCTCTAAACAAATCAAGACCAGGCAATGTATTCTCCAGTCTTCTATTATGCTATTTTGGTGAGCCCATGTGAATTGTCACCTCAAGTTCCTGTTCCTGTCCTGTAGATTAGTAGATTTGCCTTAAGAACCAGTCCAACAGGTGTTCCTAATAAAGTGGCTGATGAGCATATATTGTGAGGGAATTGTGTCATTAAGGAAGGACAGGGCTGCGGACAAAAACAAATAGAAAGGGGATTTACGCGCCTGCAACTTTCTGGATAAAGCCGTGAAGCGATGTCCAAAAGTTTGCAGTTTAGGGCAGCCTCAAAGGACGTGAAGTTATGCACCCTGGTCAGGCTGTGTGTAGCACCTACACTAACTTTTACAATGAACCCTACAGAATCTATGGTACAAAATGTTCTGTTGATAGTTTTAAATTGTATTAAACTGCTGTGGCAGAAGCTTAATAAAGAGAATAAAGAGCTATAGGTTTTCAAAATAGCATTAGTCTATTAGAAAAATGCTTGTGGCCCTTAACATAGCTTAAAATGATACAAAGATGTGTGTGTGTGTGTGTGTGTGTGTGTGTGTGTGTGGGCGCGCGTGCGTGTATTGTGAAGCTGTTATGCGTGTCACCTGTTAGCATTAAAGTGTCTCTCTACATTTGTAGGTTTGACCAAGCGAGAAGGGCAGCTGACTCCCAGTCAGAAATACCTTGCTATCAGGTATGTGACTCAGGTATGTTTTTGATGCTTCAAATGATGAGTTCACTGAAAAAAGTGGAATTAAAAAGCTGCTGTGATTTTAAAATTGGCATTCAGTCTGAGAGCAATGATGCTCTTTTCTTTAATAAAGGCGTTATTTGTCTCTGCATAGGCAATCGCCACACTGCCCTCCCCTTTCAGTCTCTCTCTGGTGCTGTCAAGCAGTTGTTAGGCATTCTGTATCTAGGAAACAACACATTGACTACTCTCTGGTGACTTGTACTGTGGGAATGCCTATCCCCTCCATCTATCCTGCTGTATAACTGTGATTTTTTTACCCCCTTTGTCATTCCTATTGGAGATCGCAATGCAGCAACAGCAAAAGTAGTTGTTTAGAAACGGGTAGTTTATATGTGGCAAAAAGGTTAGGAAAGACTAGCCAATAAAAAGAACAGAACAGAAAAAATGCACAGCAAAGAATAAAACATATTTTAAATGTGAATCTTACACATAAACCAGCCTAGATGGTTATAAAACCGAGCAAACATAGTGATCACTAGAAGACCTGCTCATTGTAGCTTTAAGGCCCTAGACATCACAATCCTTCGCTGGGCTACTCTGAGTCAGCCGCTTACTCTGAAATGGCTGCTGGGAAGGACATCCTGCATGCTCAAGCAGTCAGACTGTGCTTCACCTAGCAGATGAAATTTAAATTGGAAAAACTAGGAGACAACAAAGTCTCCAGGGTCAGTTGAGATTCTCCATCTTTTCTTGGACTGTTCAGTCGAATAAATCCTACTGCTTCTCAGTGGATATGGACAATACTGCTCTAAGGCATGATGACTTGGGTTTAGTCACTCACATGTGTTTGGTCTGGACTCTGTAGTGAATGGGTGAATATTTTCTAATGTTCAGTCCGTGTCTCCTCAAGTCGTATGCCCAGCTTGTTGGAATACTTGAGCTACAACTGTAACTTCATGGGCATCCTGGCAGGGCCGACCTGCTCCTACAATGACTACAAGGCCTTCATTGAAGGAACGTGCTACCAGCCGCGGCACCAGGAGAACGCCAACGGCAAGGAGAATGGAAAGTACAAGCAGACTGAACCCTCGCCCAAGGTACAAAGCACATTAGTGGACACAGTTGAGCTCCATTTAGATTTGTTAAGCAGATGAGCCTAACGGTGAATACAAAATTGTTGTTTTTACTTGACAGAAGGTACTATTTTGAATCTTGAATGCACAATAATAATAATAATAATAATAACTGTGATGTAAAATTGCACAATTGGATAAAAGGCCCAGAGCGGAGCAGTCCTAAGAATAATATATTGTAATACATGTACAGGGTTTTGGTTTACGTGACAGAAACTGGGACATTACTGGGAACAAATATCGAAACCTCAAGGTTATTTATATATTCTTGATGCATAATGCATTAATAATTTAAAGACAGTCCAAGATTAGCGCTTGTGTTTATAAGTGTTTCATAAAAGAAGGAACAAAGTGAAAACAGATGTTGCTAAATATAAAACATGAAAGGATTCTCAAGGACTCGACTTACCTTCAAATCAACTTAACCGGGTTTCTGTAGAATAACATCACCTCTCATCATGTTGCCAGCGTTTGTTTTTGAATATAATAGAGTGCACCGAGTTTTAATTGGATTGCTTCATTTTGTCGTCTCCCACCTCTGTCCAGAATGATGTCATCTCCAAGCTGTGTACCTGTGCTATCTCGCTGGCCGTCTATCTGTCCCTCTACAAGCTACTCCCAGTGGAGCGCTCGATAGACGAGGACTTTGCAAGCTCCACACCCTTCCATCTCCAGGTTGTCTACCTTTACTTGGCAATGCTGGCGCTGAGGCCAAAGTACTACTTTGTCTGGACTCTCGGTGAGTTTGACTTGGCTTTCTTATCAGTGAATAAACACATTTCCTCCCATAAATCTGTTATTCAGAGATTTTAATCATTTATTTGATTGTTTACAAATAAAATTTGTATATTCAGATTTTATGCAGATTTTAAACATTTGCATAAACACTGTATATACAGAGGTTCCCTTATACTGAAAAGGAAACTGTCTTTAAATAACATGTGTAACGTGCACAAAACACTAGGAAGAGCTGGGACAGGAGAGGGAGGAAATACCTAATGCCTACTGGCATATAAATTTTCATATTTGGTCTAATGTGAGTTAGGCAGGTATTAAAAGTGAGGAAATTTGGTGATAAGCTGGACAGTCTGATGAAAAGTGTGTCTAAGTGTTACTAAGATCATATTGCTCAATCCCACTGCCTCTTTCATTTTTATAATTGAACTTGTCTATGTGAAATGCAACCTAAAAAGAAGCTTTCCTATTTCTTGAGGCAGCAGTGCCATCTAGTGGTGAAGATCTAGCAGTGTCGCGCTTAATTTTAGACAAATGCATCCAATGCTCCATTTGTTTCCGTCACCACTTTACAAACTGCACGGTGGGAAGCTCTTGTCATTCTTTACTGTAGTCACTCTACCCTGATGCCTATGTACCTCTGTCCCGCAGCTGATGCTATCAACAATGCTGCCGGATTCGGCTTCAACGGATACAACAAAGATGGCTCCCCACGGTGGGATCTGATATCAAATCTCAGAATTCTGGACATTGAGGTCTGGATCTTTTTTCTCATTTTATTATTTTATATCCAGATAAAGCCCCTTTTTAAGTAAAGCCTGAAAGAATATTTTTTTATGTGTTTGTTTTCAGTTCGCCACCAGTTTCAAGTTGTTCCTAGACAACTGGAACATTCAAACAGCTCTTTGGCTTAAAAGGTAAGAGCTGTAGCTTTCTTAGTCTGCGTGAGAACAAGTTGTCCCTGTATAGTGTCCTTGACACATAAGCAAAAATGTTTGCTTGTTACCTGCATAATTTATGTGGAGAAATTTTACAGAACCTATAATCTGAAGCATATTTGATTCAGTCAACTTAAAGTAGACAGTTTCACCAATTTATGAGATTTTGATTCATTTGTCTCCACTTGTTTTGAACTAAGCGCTGGATGTACGCCTCATGTTTTCTTCTCAGGGTGTGCTACGAGCGCTGTCCCATTAACCCCACTGCTGCCACCTTCCTGCTGTCAGCCATGTGGCATGGGGTGTACCCTGGCTACTATCTGACCTTCCTTACTGGCATCGGCATGACCATGGCTGCACGTGCAGTGAGTACACCCAGTGCACACTGTTCAATTGATGAAAAGCCTCTGAATTTGTATATTACTTACTTTCATAAAACTTGCATCAAAATTCTGCCACAAAAATTGATTTGTTTTCCACCCCCTACTAGACTATAAGACCTCTATAGATTTACCACAGCTACTTACAGACCAACGAACACACAACAAAATCACTTAATGGATTGCAAGTGGATAATAATGAAGTAGTGTGCCACTTAAACCTCATTTTAAGCATGAGGCCATTACCACTAATCTCGGCAAAGCCAGACATCTTCATTCCAGTTATGTCAAAGGAGGAGACAGGAGGAGATTTATGCAGAGACAGTGGAGTGATAGTACACTAGGAATGCATTAAATCTCTGGATGAAAGAGATAAAATGCGGAAACGGTCAATTTTCTGTGCGGGGCAGTGAGTTGTGAGTTTCTGCAGCGACTGTATCCTTCTTTATCTGAAGGAAGACAAGCAGAGCATTGACCTAGTTATGCCAACTTCTGGCCTTTGCCACACAAAGCTGTTTCAGAGATAGATTCCTCCTAAGATCTACGAGGGACAGAAAGAGATGGAGCAAAAGAAAGATGGGCAGATAATGAGTGGAAGCCGGCAGTAATCCCTGCTGTCATGTGGAGATTTCTGGAACTAGGTCAGTTAGCTCAACTTTAGTCTATTGTACGGAAGGGGGTGGGTAGAGTGTAATTCAAACTTTATAGCTTCATTTGCCTAAAATGTATAAATTGACAAGTTGAACTTGTCAGACCAGTAAGGAAAAGACTTTCTCTTTCAGGTAAGGCACAACATCAGGCCGTACTTCCTGGTGTCTGACTCATACAAGGGCATCTATGATGTGATCACGTGGGCATGGACTCAGGTGGCCATTAGTTATACAGTGGTCCCATTTGTGCTACTTGCAGTAGGACCCTCACTCAAGTTCTACAGGTATGTCTGTCAGGTATCACTATGAGCTTCTTATACACAGTGGAGTAGGAGACACAATGTCAGCCTTTCTTATTTTAAAAAATACATTCATTTTGTGAGCAATTCTGTTGTGTGAGATTACAGTGGTATTGTAGTAAACTTAAACTTTATGTTGTTGTAGTATTAAAAATGTAATGAAATCGTTGCCCATAGTGTTGAAATTGACATGTTTTTATTAGCCTGTCAGGCGGTAATGGTTAACGAGACAGCTTAATGATTGAAGGATGAGGAGGAAATAAAACAAGTGACCTTAACGTTGACCAGCCGCTGCGATGAAATTACGATCCAAACATTATCAACGGCTGCTAGACAGGCAGTAAAGAACAGACACACTGTAGGTATTCGTTCATAAACCAAACTACCGGCAAGATCCAGATTTTTATTTTTTATTTTTTTGGCCCTGTGTTGGAATTAGATAAAAAGCTTCAGAGTACAACTCCAACTTCAGAAAAGTTGTGCACTGAGTTGCAAATGTCATAAACCCATAATTTATTCAGAATAGAGTACAGAAAACATATCAAATGTTTAAACTGAGAAAATGTACCATTTTAAGAAAAATATTAGTTAATTTTCAATTTGATGGCAGCGACATTTCTCAAAAATATTTGGTAGAGCCATGTCTTGTAACAGTCTATGAATGTCCGGGAACTGAGGAGAGCCGGGCTGGACTTTTGGGACGAGATTGTTGTCCCATTTTTCAGTCCTGGGTCTTCATTTTTGTATTTTATGTCTGTGATGCGCCAGGTGTTTTCAGTTGATGAAAGGTCTGACTGCAGGTGGGCTAGGCAGGCTAAACTGGCTTTTTTTTTTTTGTTAACTACAAAGTCATGTTGTTGTAACATGTGCAGTATGCGGTTTACCGTTGTCTTGTTAACAATTCTCTCTCATTGATGTCTTTGCAGGTCTTGGTACTTTGGGTTACATCTTCTATGTTTGCTGGTGGTCCTGGCCCTACCTGTCAAGTCGAAACGCCGGCAAGCCAAAGAGCAGCAGGACGACCTCCAGAAGGACAACCAGACAGATCACAACAGCACAGACAACAACTGCAACCAGAAAGAAAAGACCACATGAGGGTCGGGACGGTGACGCCCTGCCCCTTCAGCAGCAGAAACACTGAGACAAACTATAAACTACTGAGACCTGGAGTGTGTTGAGTCTGTTTACCTGACAAAGAACCAAATATCTCCTATCAGACAGAAAACACAAGTCTACATCCTGGCAAAAACTTCCAGTAGCAAGGCTGACAGCAATCACACTTCTGACATGGATACGAGACCAAGGTGAAGAAATGGCCAAGGTGTAAACTAATGAGTGGTAGTGGTTACTTTACATTAGTAAAGTTACATTAGTGAAAACGAACACCTCCGAGCTGCCTTAAACCCTCTATGTACTTTGAAGGTGAAATAACAGTTTGAATGGCACGCTGCAGGAACCTAAATGCAGTTACACCAGTGTGGTTTCATGTAAGGTAAACAGATTTAAAGCGCAGTATGTGGAGGGTTTTTGTCATTGTCTGGGTACAAGCCTCTGTTAGGTGGCAACAGAAAACCGTGTACATGTAAAAGAAACATAACCTTTATCATCAGCTGCCAATTTCAAACAGGCCTTAGGATCCTCAAAATATTGTTTGATTTCTGTCTTTTTTTTTTTAATCTCTATTCCAGAAGAATTCACATCGTGTGTGTTTTGTATTTAGATGTTTGTGACGACACTAATTGAAATCCATTCTGAATGCTCTTTTGTTTTTGTGGGATGACTTGACTATGCCTGAAAGAGAGAGCCTCAAAGTGGAATTCAGATCTCATTCCTCTCCAGTCTAAAAGATTTAATAACTGGATATCTTTTTATATTTTTCATATCTGCTGCTTTTTTGTTGTTGGGCAAACAAGACTCATCTGATAAATGTGTGTTTCAAAGGGAGTTTGTTTACCCTCTGGTAACTTAGAATACTTTTTAAGGCTTGTTGACTTGGGGTTCAAAATTAATTTTTAAAAAAATTTCTGCTGATATTTGTCTCATGACAGGTTTCCTCTGTGTTCAGTTGTTAAAACAAGTATCCAAAATTATTTTAATTAACAGAAGTCCTACAGAATTTACATCCTTCTTGAGTTATTTGTGCAGTAATTGTCTTAAGTCCTACAAACGCAACAGAAATCTAATCAGATCACCGCACTGACTTAGAAATAAAGTGTCAAATGGTCCATGCACAGTGCATAAAAGCACATAAAGAAACCAGTTACAGTTATATATGTATGTGACTTTATAGTATTGTACAATATTCAAAGACATAAGCCAGCTGTTGTGGTAAATGGTCTTATTTCATATTGTGTGCACTTAATGTTAGCCTAGGGGATGTTTCAGGGTGCATTTGCTGTATGGTGTTCCTGTTTCCTCATGTTGTTTTGGTCCGTGGCTCGCCTTATTAGCCTTTTAGAGTCCCCCAGTTGGACCTAATAACAGCGACTGCTGTTATATTTTTCTGAAATCATTAGATCGGATAAAGGAATGATGGAAATAATGAAAAAATGGTGCAGAGAGGACCTTTTACAAGGCACCTCACTGCTCTTTGAATAATAGTGACACATAAATGTACCTGTTAGAGCAAGATATAATCTTGGGATTTCAAAGCCCACAACATCACTTTGAAATTATGCTTCCTTTTTTTTTTTTTCTTTTCTAAAAATCATTCTCAATAATTTAAGTTAAACTGATGCATTTGTTTCGTGTAAAGTAGTAACAAAGCAGCAGAGATGAGTTGGGTTTTTTTCTTTCTTTTTTTTTTTTTTCCCAGACTAAGATAACACTCCCATTTTCCTGCCATAACTGTGTGTGCGTGTACCAGTATTCATGTGACCTGTTGATGTTGATGTGAACTCGACTTAACTATATTTGTAGCCTGGGCCCTGTGTAGGCGAGAGCGGCCCACCCAAGGGGAAAGGGATGTCATTGTTCAAAAACATAGCGATTATTGCACTGCATGGCCACCCAAACCAGCAGATCAATGCAAACTGCTCCATATGTCCAAAGTGCCAAATCATAAATGGCGCATTTTGTTTTGTTTTTTTCTTTTGTGTATATGTGGGCCTGCGTGCGTGTGTGTGTGCGTGCGCGCGTGTGCCTGTGGAACATATTGGTTATTTTTGTGTCAGAAGGAAATTTATTGAAAGATTTGTATAACAGTACATTACAATTCTGATTTATGTGGGGGAATAAAGAGAACTTATTTTTAAACACTAAAAGTGCCATTGTGTCATAAATGATTTGTTTTTGTCCCGTTTTTAAAAAAAATGGAGTAATTTGTTTTTAAATGAATGCAAACACTAGTACAATAGGGCTTTATCTACATATATCAAATGTCCATATAACAACAGTAACCTTTTTGCATGTTAAAGAGAAACACGAGCAGAACCATTTAAAATATATATATATTTTATCAATTGGGTTTTTATCTTTTATTGATTTTTGTCTGTTTTTTAAACAGTACTTGACTTGTGTGGATATATTTAGGGGAAATAAGGCTTGCTTCGTCCGCCCAAAGTAAAAAAAAGAAAAAAAGAAAAAGGAACAAAAAAAACCAAAAGGAATAACCCTTTTTTCTACTTTGTAGTGTAACAAAATTGCCATCATCATTAGATTATCCATCTACTGCTCCATGCACATAATGGGACATGGAGTACAAATTGGGTGGGGGGTGATTAGATGCTTTACTCAAGTTCAGTATTTATATTATAACTTTACTAGGCGACCAAAGAAATAGCTAAATATTTTGTTTTATATCACCAGAATTACTTCAAAGCAACGCACAGCATGTAAGCTTTGTGCTTTAAGCTTATTCTGAATTCAACTACTTGTTGAATTCAGAAATATATTTGATTGTGTTTTTAAACTCAGAACCTACAAAGTTACTGTTAAAACTCTAAATTTAATGTCGTACAGTTAAAAGAAATCTCACCTCCTCACAGTAATCCTGTCAGATAAGATTATTTTTTTCCCTGTTAGTTTTCTTGCCACATGTTACCCTGCTGTACTCTTGGGTGCGAGGAGGTGGAGTCTTACTGTAGCAGGTTAAGTCTGCCCTGTCAAACAGAAGCAAGGATATTATGGCTTAAAAAAAGAAGACTTTTTGACTGGATTATCTGGACCGGAATTAAAATACAGAGCAACCCAGCGTAGGTAAGACTACTTGAAAAATTGTAAGTGTGCTTTTCTCCCACTCTTTAGAGGAGATACAAAAAAAAGAAAATGTACGGACCTGTTGGAGAGCTAACGCTAGCCTGTTAGCCTGTTTCCAGGTTTGGCTAGCTTGTGTTTTCAAGTTGCTTCCTAGTGATAGTGAACGGGAAGTCGCTGCTGTGTTTGCAATATCGCTGTCAAAAGACGTATGTCAAGACACCGGAAAAACCGAGCCACACTATTTCCAAACTTTTCTTCGCCTCGTCACATTTAAAGCCATGTGATTATATGCGCGTCATACAGATGTTCATTTTTTTAAGAGTCATGAGGGTCAGAGCAGTGAACGCACCATGGACTTGGTTTAAATGCCACGATGTTGACACGGTGTTCTGGTTATCAGTTTGTTGTGTCCATGAACTTTGTGCACATTGCAAGCTTACGCGGTTTTTAGCACAAATCCCACAGCCAAGCAGTTTAAGACTGTGTGTGTCTGTATCAAAAACATGAGCCAGTTTTTTGCTTATCCACATAACATAAGCAGACCCCGATATGCATCAGGGAACTGAATCCTCAGCAGTTTCATACCCACATGACTGGCCATAAAAAAGCTGACAGGTTAAATTTAGAGACCCTATCCAGTGTTGCTTAGTTCACTTCTAACATTTGAATGCGTTCAGATAACCAAACAGCTGACTTGGAGTTTTATTTGATTGTTTGTGATGTTAGCTAGTGCTCTGTGTTTTTACATAAAAATTATAAATTTCATGTTTATGTCAGTTTTCCAGCTGGAAGCAAAGAGAATTGGGCTGCAAGTAACAAGTGTTTTCATTACTGAGTAGAATTGATTATTTTCTTGGTCGATTTGACTGTTGGACATTAAAATTTCAGAAAACCGAATTTCTAAAGCAAGTTTCTTCTTTTGTCAGGGCAGCAACACAATTTATTTAGTAAATATCACATTTAAGAATGGGTTAGAAAAGAACTTGCAGTGATCGACTGATTTATTAGGTAATCCTTTGTTTTTCTTTATTTTTGTATCCAGAATCCTGTGTATAGATCATTTTTATAGCACTAATATCACTTTCTCAAGAACTGTGTTTATTTTCATTAATAACAGTAAAAAAACGCTTTATTGTTTGGTCTTCTACTATGGTGTTGGGTGATTCAAAGGGTTAGTTTGAAATTTAATTTTAATTGATCAGCACCCGAGTCATTTTAAACACTGTGATTGCAGTGATACTAAATTGACAGCTCCCATTCTACTTTATTTCATTATCTGTAAAAGATTAGGTCATACAAATGTGTCCAAACATCCTAATTGGCTTTATCGTCCATTTATCTGTAGCAGTAGGTGCCAAGCCATTGCATGTAATGAATGAATATCTGGTCGTGTGCCTCTATTGTGTTGGGTGAGGATGGGCGTAGGCCAGCCCCCTCATCTAATATTCAGCTGTTTGTAAAAAGGGGGGATGCTGAGCCTGAGCCCGGCAGTGCTTGTTGAAACTGTGTGCAGCTGAGCAGAGAACCACTGCCAGTTTTACCCTTCACGAAGGTAAGAGTTTCTTTTGTAAATGTAGTTAATGTTTTCTGGTGATTGTAGGTCCTATTTTCCCTTCTTTCCTCAGCAGCTTTTTTTTGGTGTGTTTTTTTTTTTTTTTTTTTTTTTTTTTTCTGTTTTTTTTTTTTTTTTTTTTTTTTTTTTTTTTTTTTTTTAAAATATTTTTTTTG
>VUQG01013266.1:61013-77477 GCA_015106755.1 Etia nguti
TTTCTTTTTTTACCGGTTTATTGTCTCTGAGCTTTAGTGTGCATGTGTTTTGTGAAAAAGATGTGTCTGAGCTCCACTCTGATCACTGCTGAACAGGGAGAGAGTGCTCAGTGTTTACTGATTGGTTCTTGGGTGTATTTGTCCACCCATTATGCTGAGAGGCAAGAAGCTGGGGAGGGTGTGTCAACAAGCTCCAATTGCTTTGACTGTAAACAAAGGATTTTTTTCTCACCTCTTCCTGGCACTGTCTGGTATGGGCAAATGGTTACCAGGCGATCCCTGACTGAAAATACAAAGAATTCAGAAAAAAAAAGATCAAATATTTGCATTGATTGGTTACTCTGCATTTGAGTAAACTGCCAGGCCTTTGTACTGACAGCCAAAGAGGCATGTGACATTTGAGCGTTTATTGACCTGAGCTTGAGCTGCTTGTCTGAAGGATTATGGTGAAATATTGAGCCGTATATAAAGCCCACTGCCAGGGCAACTTAGAAGAAATGAATGGAGCCGATTAATTCTTTGTTACTGTGGCAGGAAGTAGGTCTGACCATTAGGAAAGAGCCCAACTTGATGAATGATTAATGAGTGCTTTTATCGATTGGCTGAATCCCTAATTCCTGTAAAAATCCCTTTCAAAAGAAAACATATTTGAGGGGCTTTCTCTGGTCCAGATGTATTATACAATACATTTCTGGGAGGTTTGTGCAATTTTATTTTAAACTGGGAATATCTTTTCTAAATATAGAGTAAGTCACTACCCAGTAGTTAAAGTGTCAAAGAAGAAAAATAAACCTCGGCCATCCAGTTAAGGTAAAAAGGCTTAAAATGACTCAGTAAATATAGAAACATGCTTGTCTCTGGGTTTAGGATAATTCTTGAGAATGGTTCACTCCAATTATAGATAATCTCGCTCCAGTGGGTCATGTGCATTGATTTGTCATATAGTCACTGCGTCTTACTGCTTTTTTCCTATGGGTGCAAAGTACTTCTTGTACTTTTAGGGAGAACTCTGCTTTTTTCTTGTGTGCAAAAGTTCCACAATGTCCAATTTCAGGAAGTGGAGGAGGGTAGAAAAGGCTGGCTCTGATATAATTGGAGCACACAGTCGAGTGCACCAATTGTCCTAGCCCTTATTACATCAGAGAGTCAAAGTTTACAGGCTATTGTTTGTCTTCATTGGTATTTGATGGCTTGGTTAACTATCTTGAGCATAGCTTTGTGATTGCCCAGCCTTCATTATACTGAGTGGATAAATTTCACTCAGTGTTTTCAGCCTCAGCAGACAGACTGAACGAAACTGAAGAGAACTAACAGCCCCTGCTCATCCCTGTGTAATAAGCATGTTTAATAGATTATAAGTGTGGTTATAATGATACTTCAACATGATATTAAAAGATGTGTAATGACCTCTGAAATGCACGCACAAAAATTTGCCCTGAGGATTTGTGATTGATATTATCGTTGCATTAGAGTGCATATTGCAACGCGTCTAACACACATGCACAGAAAAAAACAGTTTTTCACTTTTTTATATGTGTTTTTCTGAAATATTATACTCCATTTGTTTAATGTGTACACCAACTAGTCTCTGCTGTATTGTTATTGTTTGTATGGGAGAGCTTATGCATGCAAGTTGGGGTTTGGACAGTGGTGATTTATTCCACTGCATCACTTCAAAGGCACACCACACCTCTTCCTGTTCACGACTTTAACTTCTTGTTTGTCTCTTAGAAGTGCTGTATATTTAGCTGCACAGACCACAAAGCTATTGTTGCGCTTTTTAGCTCATTGTGAATGCTCATCTGCTTTTGCTCTCGTTCTGCAGGGGTGTATAGCTGGCTAGCGGTCAACCATGGATACCAGCACGTCCCTGAAGATGACCTCTCTGGCGGTCCAGAGTCTGTTCAGCTATGTGGATGAGGAGAACCTGGCTGCCGTCAAAGCGCATTTGGACAAGTTCACAGATGTGGACAGCAGGAGTGATGTAAGCCACATCACAGCAGCCTTAATGTTGGCTCTAGAAGTTCAGGGAAGAATAGGCAGTAATTAAAGGCTCTTTAAGATAACTTTAGTTGGTGTTATGTAGGAAAACTAAAATCCTTCTGTGTGGAGTTTGTGTGCTCTTCCTGTTCAAAAACATACTTGTTAGGTTAATTGGTGATTCTTGGCTTTAGGTGAGAATATGAATGGTTGTCTGTGCTAGCCTTATGATGTACTGGTGACCTCTCCAGGCTGTTTCCTATCTCTCACCCAAAATCAGCCTGGATCTGCTCCAGCTAGTAACTAAGAATACGAATGGATGGATGAAGATAAAGTACTCATAAAACACATTTATTACTCTTCAAACTGAGTTATTACCTATTGCTTTCTTAATTATTTTAGATAACATTTTAGATATCTCTTGTTGCTGCAATTAAAAGGTCAGCTACTGTTTTACAACAGTAAAGAAATTGTTTATTATGTGCACTTAGTACTCATAGAACATTTTTGCAGTATACCCTGAAAGACACGGAGGGAGAGCTTAGAAGGCAAAATAAACATCCAAGGCCATTAAAAGGTAATGCAGTATCTCCACACTGTCTGCACTGTATACTGTACTATTATAGCTGCTGTAAGTAGCCTGATTCCTATATTTACAACATATACATTCAGTTATTATTTTGTAAATGAAAGGATAATGCCAGTGAGATGATATTTTGTCAAGAAATCTCACAAAAAGACCAAAACTCCAAAATTGAACCAGTCCTACTACTAATAAGTATTTTCATGTAGCCAAAATCTGATTGTTGCACATTGCTGTTTGTTTCCATGTTTGTCTATATAGGTGCTGTTGCTGTAAATACCACAAAGTGCAAAAGTTCCTGCAAATGAGTTACAGAGTTACATATAGGAGCATTTGCTAGAAAAAATAGAGCGCATAGCAGGTTGTTAAAAGATTAAACAAATAAAATTGTGCGGCGACAGACAGTCTGGTACCCGAGTAGAGCACATTTTGCAATTTTAGGCTTTACATGAATTTGTTGACAAAGAAAAATTGAGAAAATTCCATTAATATGGAAAATACCAAGCTAAGTGCAGACTTGTGCGGGACAGTAATCAGTTATGTTACTGTACATGATTAGCGTGAAGTCATAAAATCGTTGGACCTATCTGTCATTTTGTTCCAGTGACGACTTATTTAATTTGTATTGGATAATCGACTGCCTTTACTCCACGTCTCCTTGTTTCAGAATGGACAGACTCCCCTCATGGTGGCAGCAGAGCAGGGCAGTCTGGAAATAGTGCAGGAGCTCATCAGGAGAGGAGCCAACGTTAACTTGGACGATATTGTAAGTTTTCAAATGCACACGCACTTGTCATCTCTTAATAAAGAGCACAGCTCCAAACATGAGTTACCGCGATGCACGCAGAATGGAGGGACAGGTGAAAAACAGTGCGGTCATTTAAACCACATCATCCACTTGACAAAGAAGACATAACTACTGGCCTTGATGTTCCATCTTGCTGAACTCACCACATTCGGGCTTAGCCCTTAGCTATTATGATCCGTCATGAGCCATAATGACAGCTTATTACATACTTTTACCTTCGCTCATTTGAGTAAATGACAGGATCCACTCACTAGCCAACACCCTACGTCTTCAGATCCCAGCACACACTCACGCATGCATGCAGCCTCCTACTTCGACGCACGCATGCATTGCTCTCACACCACTTATTAACATCTCACGTAATGTAACCCGTTATTACACATGGCGCACTCAAAGTCAAAGAAGAGAGAGGAAGTTTTCCATTTCGTAGTCCTTTCCGTGTCTCACACTCGCGCTCTGTGACACCTTTGTTTCTCAATGCGACACCGCGTTCCCATGAGCACCTGGTACGACCAGCTGGTAGGTGCGGTTTTCTTTTTTTTTTCTGACCATCCACGAGCGTCCCATTTATTGCTCTGACAAATGCTCTGTCAACCGGATTTAGAGAATGGGAGTTCTCAAAGTAACAGGTAGTGTCTGTGTACAGGACTGCTGGACGGCGCTGATCTCGGCAGCTAAGGAGGGACACATCGAGGTGGTGAGGGACTTGCTGGAGAACAATGCTAACCTTGAGCACAGAGACATGGTGAGAATGTAGAGGGTGTGAAATTTTCCCTCATTTAAAATATGTAAAGTTTGTGTTTACTGTACTCCAAACACAAAAGGAGCAAAAATGAAATTAGGCTAGAAAACTGGGCTCCAAACATCTAGCTAGCCTTGTAGGTGAAACGTGATCCAGCACCTGTTACGTATTGGCCGATAGCCTTTTGTTTTGCTTTACCTCCTCACTAACTCCCCTTACTTTCAATCAGTGTTACCAAATAAAGTCTTAAATGTATCCTAAAAATGTATTTGTGGTCTATTGTTGAGCTGGAACAAGCTCCAAGCACAACCAAAAGGATTTAATTTACGATAATATAAAAAAGGCGAGATAGCTAAACAACAGAAAAGAATAAGACACCAAATCAGTCTTATGAATTTACTGAAATGGTATATATTCATTTTATATTTATTAATGGTTTCTGTTTGATGTGACAGTTCCAGCGCTGGTTGAACAGGATAATGCATTAGCTTGGAAATCGACCTAAAATTAAATTACTTTCTGTCTGATGGCTCCTCTCTAGTAGTAATCCCATTTACTGGGCTCTGGTTGTCTTGGCATGGGGCTGTGATATGATTTAGTTACTTTGTCAGAGGCAGACACTCGGCAGTAACCAAACTATAGAAGCTTTTTTCTGTATTAATAAGATTAAAAGCAATGCTTAGGAAATATGATCTACATGTTGTTCCTCACTGGGCTGAAATCCTGGGAGAATTGTTAAAAAACACAGTAAGTATAGTGAAAAATAACAGTCTTTATGGATCACCGTGTATCAAAGGATACATTTGCTTTTGTATTATGTACCAGACATGTAGATTATAAATCCTTGGCCTCTGCAACTCCATGGCAATGAGTCAGGAGGAGGGCTGACTCATTGGCGTTCATGGTGTGTCTAAGCTGCGCAGGGGAGATCACAGTCAGTCATCACAGCGGGATTATAATAAACGACACTGTGTGATACTTCACTTACTGGGTCACGTCATCTTTAAATAGCACATTTTCCAACCACAAAATCTGTCTAGATCTGTACTAGCCTGTAAGGTCAGTACTGTTGTTTGTCTTGCTTTTTATTATAATAAAATAAACTGAATATTACATGTGTTGAACTGGAATTATCTGTGTTTTCTACTTAGGGAGGTTGGACTGCTCTCATGTGGGCAGCCTATAAAGGTCGTACAGATGTGGCCCAGCTGCTTTTGGAAAAAGGATCTAACCCTAACATCACTGGACAGGTATAAAAACTCAACACAACATTGTTATTTGTATGTTATCTGTGTCTTCTGAAATCTTTGGACATCTGTGATCTGATAATCTGAATAAAGACATTATTTGGTTTGTTTGTTATGATTTTAAACTCTGTGTAAATGCAGGGAAATAGAGAGAAATGTCTCATTTTAAATAAGCGGTAAAAGTCAGCAAATTTGAGAATTTAAAAAAAGGGGTAAGCACCGCAGTGGTCTGCCTCTCCCCATCATCTGCTTTTACAGCTTGAAGCATTTGTATGACCGCGGGCTTAACACTGATCATTAGTTACTGTCAACATGACTACACGGCTGTCCTCTGCCCCAACAGTACAGCGTCTACCCCATTATCTGGGCGGCAGGTCGAGGCCACGCAGAGATTGTCCGTCTCCTGCTGGAGCACGGAGCCAAGGTCAATTGCTCAGACAAGGTAACTACATACTGACAGATGTTCATTATTTACTTGTTTTTAAATCACACATAAGATCTGCTTTGTGGTTAGGGCTTGGCCTAAAAGAACATTCTTATTCCCCAAGTGCCTTTCCTGTGTCCTGGGCCTCTTATTTATTGCCCTTCCTTCATGATTAATCAATCTCTAGGTTGTTGATTGAATCGTCCCTTGCACTCTGTCATATTTTATTTGTAGTATGGCACCACTCCTTTGATCTGGGCAGCCAGGAAGGGTCACTATGACTGTGTGATGCACCTCTTGGCCAATGGAGCTGATGTTGACCAGGAAGGAGCAGTAAGTAGACTGTCAATAGCATTCAGCAGTGATCCTAAGGGTTTCATATAAAAATGGACACACTTTGTCAAAGGGAGTGCTTTCGTTTCTGTGTAAATTATTTTGATTATGAGGCAGCACTTCAGCTGTAGTTCACATAATTACAAACAAGACTATACTGTCATTTATTTCAAGGAGTACTCCACATAGATGTAATTACTCAAGAACTTCGTGTGGCATTTGTTGTGAATATGCCACTAAAGGTTTCAGCAAAGTCACTTTTATTAATAATAAAAAATAGTTATTTTGTGTCTGGAATGTTTGAGTAGCAACATAATTTAATTTATTTCCACACAAATTCCACGTAATTAAAAAAAACAAAAACGATGATATCTGTAATGTAGTGCATCTGTGCTGCTTCAAGTTATGCTGCATCTGTGCTAACACAAAGTGAATGATGTAATCGGATGGAACTGTCATAGCTAATGTTACAGAGCAGTTTAAAAGGCAGTGATTAAGAGACACTGATGTCTGCAAAACACAAGTTATTAGGCTCTTTAAGCTAGATTGTAAATTGTCAGAAGAGTGTAGTGTCTCTTAAAGCTCCTGAAATAAACAGGCATGTGGGAAAGCATGATCTTTACCAATAACTGCACATTTTTTGTTTGATAATAAGAATGTATAGCAAAAAGGGGTTCGAATGATGTCTAAATATGCATCTTTCCTTGGTTTCACAGAACTCAATGACGGCTCTTATTGTGGCAGTGAAAGGCGGCTACACAGAGGTCGTCAAAGAGCTGCTGAAGAGGAACCCAAACGTTAACAAGACAGACAAAGACCACAACACAGCCCTCGCCATCGCTGCCAAGGAGGGACACACAGAAATTGTGCAGGACCTGCTTGACGCCGGCACCTACGTCAATGTTCCAGACAGGGTGAGATGTTTGACAGCAGCGGCAGCAGTGGCTGATATGAAATACAGTGGAAATAAAATACAATTCACTTTTCTCTGTTTGGTTTTCTCTGGTTTCTCTCTTGCAGAGTGGGGAAACAATGCTGATAGGAGCAGTTAGAGGAGGTCATGTGGAGATAGTGCGAGCTCTGTTGAACAAATATGCTGATATTGACGCCAGGGGCCAGGTAGAAGCTCCTCTCCCTCTGTCTTACTGATGTTTGAAAGAAGGCAGGAGGCCCTCTCATGTGCTTGGTGTAAAATGTCACCCTACTGATCAGTACTGTTTACTTATCCCTGTTGTTTCTCAGTAAAGTGAACTTTTCCCCATGGGTTAGAATTACAGATATTTCTTGTTGTTGTTCTATAGACCTACCTTAACCCAGTATGCATAATAATATGGACAGTACAGCTTAATATGCTGCTTTCCCAGCCATGCATATTAAACCATATATATTTTATTTTATTTGGGATTTTTTTTAATGCAGTTTGTTGTTAGTACAAA
This sequence comes from Etia nguti, assembly GCA_015106755.1. NCBI lineage: Eukaryota > Metazoa > Chordata > Actinopteri > Cichliformes > Cichlidae > Etia > Etia nguti. The sequence continues at coordinate 68,567 of VUQG01013266.1, forward strand.
ACAAGCCTTTATTTTTCATCAGGATGGAAAGACTGCCCTCTACTGGGCAGTGGAGAAAGGTAACGCTACCATGGTGAGAGACATTCTGCAGTGCAACCCTGACACCGAGAGCTCCACCAAGGTATCTTTCTTGACCTTTGAACTTCTTTAATCTGATTTCTTGATTATTTTGCAATTTAAATCCTCCAGATTTTTCATACACTAAATGAAATATTAAAATATGGTATTGGCATTTTTACATAATGGTATTTATTTATTTATTTTTAAATGTGTGATGTTGATTCATTGTTCTTTTTTGGCCATTATTCAGAGACAACAACAGCAAATATGTTTCCACACAAATAAATAAATAAAAACAAAAGAATTTAGTTAAGTTGAAAGAAGACAAATTATTATCTGAAAAGCTGTAACCTTCAAATTATTACACCAGTCAATTTTACAGAGCGTTTTCTAAACAGCAACACTTTCATACCTGGATTTCACTGAACAAATGGTAATGATAACAATAAATAAAAATAAACCTTAGATTTATGCAATACTGTGCAAAAGTCACTGTCATATCTTTATATTTTGCTTCCAGAGGAATTCTTCTCATTTTTAAAAAAAATAACCTTGGGCAGTTGTTTTCCAGGCTTTCTGAAGGTATTTCAAAGTATTTCTTTGTACATTGGCTGCTTTTTCACTCATTTTCAGTCCAGTCATTGTACCACAGCATTTTCAGAGGAATTGTTTTTGTTTAAGCCACTTAACACTGACCTATGAGTCATTCAAGAAATCCGCCAAAAAAAGACACCTAAGTCAAGGATGAACCACTGTTGTGTCTACACATAACACATTGTCTACACAGTGTTATGTCTACACAAGAGGCAGTTTAGCAAAGAACCAATTTTAAATTGTATCTTCAGGCATTTTCTTACAAGAAACCTTATTGCAAAAACAAACAATAAACCTGTTCCAGTTTTTTTAGTTTTATCTACATAAAATCTCAACAATAACACAGTTTACACAGACATAAAATGGTATTTTTTGCACCAACAAGGTGATTCCCAGAGAGCTGAAAAACTTAGCATATCTCAGCATGGTGTGCAAAATAAAAATAAGTAAATAAATAAAACAAAGAAACTGAATAAGTGGCACATAAGGTGAACAGTATCTGAAAGTAATCTCCTTAACAAATGGGAACAATCCAGCAAGGAACAGAGAGATGCATTTGGCCTCCCCAGAGCCCAAACCTCAACATTGTTATAGCAGTGTGGGATCATCTTGACAGAGAACAAAATAACAAGCGAGCCAACATCCAAAGAAGAGCTTTAAATGACCTTTAAGAAGCCTGGAGAACTACAGCTGAATTTTACTTAAAGAAATTACAAGAAAGCTTTCCTAAGAGAGTTCAGCTGTATTCAAGAATAGTGGTGGTCACACCAAATATTTACTTTTATGCTCGTTAGAATTACTCAAACTCTGTTTATAGTTCATATACTTTATTTCCATGTATGTTTGGACAGGTCTCGATAAATCGCTATACCTATTTCAGACTATAGTACTTTATTCACAACTTTACCCCTCAGTCTTTTTCATATGCTACCTCACCCTTGCTTTTGTAGACATACGTTTTCCCTGTGAGTTCATGCTGCATCTCTCTGATAACAAATAACCTCAGGCATAGATTATTTTGTGCTTTGTACATTATTAGTCCCATACTGAGATTAACCAAACTGTGAAATTTCAAAGTGTGTAGTGCAATAAATAGTCTGTTGCTTTCGAAGGTGATGTGCATATGCTTTCGGTTCTGAAGTTCTGAAGGGAAATCATTGTAGAGTTAAATGAGTGATTGTGTTTGTTTGGGTTTTAGGAGGGAGAGACCCCGCTTATCAAAGCAACGAAAATGAGGAACATAGAGATCGTGGAACTGCTGCTGGATAAAGGAGCCAAGGTGTCTGCTGTGGAAAAGGTACTGTTTAAAGCACGCTTGGTCTTGCTTCTGTTTTTAGAGTGTGTTCTCAGCTTTGAGTGAACAGTAATTAACTGAGTTCTGTGTTTTCTCCACTCAGAAAGGAGACACGCCTCTCCACATCGCCATTAGAGGGCGTAGCCGAAAGTTGGCCGAGCTGCTCCTGAGGAACCCGAAAGATGGCCGCCTGTTGTACCGCCCCAACAAAGCTGGAGAAACACCGTACAACATCGATTGCACCCACCAGAAAAGCATCCTGACGCAGATATTTGGAGCCAGTACGACACATTTCACACTGCAAAATAAACAAGGAGAATTTAAGTTCAGAATTTGAGAAAAGAAGCTGTTTATTTTCTCTGAATATTTTTTTTCCCCTTACTTTCTCTCAGAGCACCTGTCCCCCACTGAGTCTGATGGAGACATGTTGGGTTATGACCTATATAGCAGCGCTTTAGCAGACATCCTTAGTGAGCCCACGATGCAGCCGCCTATCTGCGTTGGCCTGTATGCTCAGTGGGGCAGTGGCAAGTCTTTCCTTCTTAAGAAACTGGAGGGTATGTAATCTCACAGCACCGGGAAAACACCCTGAATAAAAATAAAGTGGTACTGGAATGTGGAAAGTTTCTCTTTGGGCGGTACTTTTTATTGTTTTTTAAATGTCTTTTTTGTTTTCTCCTCTCCGTTCTTCTCTTGTTCAACAGATGAGATGAAGACATTTGCAGGCCAGCAGATAGAGCCATTGTTCCAGTTCTCATGGCTGGTAGTCTTCCTCACCCTGCTGCTCTGCGGCTCAGTGGCCGTCGTTCTGGGCTTTACTGTTAATCCCAAACTGGCGATCGCGGTCTCGCTTAGCCTCCTCGCCCTGCTCTACATCTTTTTCGGTGAGGAGACAGACAGGCTTGAATGCTGGGTACTGAATGATTGTGGGAAAACTCTGCTTTGATTTGAATCGCTCCGCAGTGAGATGAGAATAAAAGGTCAGCCTCCGTTTGGACATATTTTGGACTTAATGGTTTGCGTTGGGGCTCTTATAGAAAACAGATGCTCAGGGCTGGAGCACAGCTCGAGCTTTGTTTCTGTGGCGTCCTGCTGTCCAAAGAGAATGTCGAGCAGAATTCTTTAACTGGAAAAATATTTTGACCCCTGTTTCAGTGTGGCATGTTTTTATGCTGTGCAAAAAACATTTAATCTAAACTGTAAATCAAAGATTAAATAAGAGCCTTTTAATAATGAGTAAATAAATTACCAGCTTCGCCACTATTAAATTTTTATTTCTTTTAATGGACATTACGTGTAAACATTGCTACGCTAGGACTTTTAGCCAAACTAATTTGCAGACCTTTGCAGTCCCGGGTTAGGCTTTTGGGGTCTGCTATTATCCTAATACAGAGACGAATAGTTGTAGAAACATAGTCAAGCAACCACTGCAGACAGTAATAGACAGATTGGCTAAAGTGAAACAAATGAGTGAAAAACAACAATAATAAATAAAAAAACACACTAATAATAATAAAATTAAAAGAGAGAGAGAAAAAATGTATGCTTTAAAGATCCAGCTCAGTGCTCACAGATCAGCCATTGTTTGAATCATAATTTACTAAAGCGTGAAGAAACGTCTTTGGGCTGTTCTCATATTCACAAGGGGGCGCCATAGCGTGTATTTGATTTAGTAGATTTTTATCCCGGATGCCGTTTGTGATCCATCCCTCCCAGAGATTTAGCTCTCCTCCTGGTCTTGAAGCAGGGCTCTTTTGCATGTTTGGTGAATCCTTTAATGTGTCTTAAAATCGTAAAATCTTAACAAGAAGCACAACCAATCCTACTCCATCATCATCCTGGTTATGCCATACTAGACAGCATTTGAAAAATTTGTGCCTGTTACATTTTTTTACTTTTATTTTTGTCACTGAGGCTTGGTCCTGGTAAAAATCTTACTGAATTTCAGGAGCCAAACCTTTTGAGGATTGAGGAGATAAAGTAATCACAGATAGAGGTCAAATGGAGTAAGATGGATAATGTTATGCTGTTTCTCTGTCTTCTGCATTTAGTATTGGTGTACTTCGGAAGCCGACGTGAGAGGGAAAGCTGGAACTGGGCGTGGGTCATCAGCACCCGGCTCGCTCGTCATGTCGGTTACCTGGAGCTGCTGCTCAAACTGATGTTTGTCAACCCTCGTGAACTCCCTGAGCAGACCACCCGCGCCCTTCCTGTCAGGTGACAATGACGCACAGACACAGAACAACATTCCCTTGATTTATTGTAGTCAACAAATATAAATACACCTTCACAATTTTCTTGTCATTCGTTAACGCAATCGACTAACTCTGTATATGTCTGCAGTACCGATAATACTGTTAAACTAAATACTTCAGTCTCAGTCTGATCTGCATTCTCTCCCTCTTTATGCAGGTTCTTGTTTACTGATTATAATCGCCTGTCCAGTGTTGGAGGAGAGACGTCAATGGCTGAAATGATTGCAACGCTGTCAGATGCCTGCGAGAGGGAGTTTGGCTTCTTGGCCACCCGACTGTTTAGGGTTTTCAAGAGCGATGAGATCCAAGGTGATGTTACTGGCTTTTTTTTTTATGAGTCATGTCAGGACTTGTAAAGACAATAAAGAATATTGAATTTACAAATAACACTCTATATAACTAAATGCTGTTTTTTTAACGTGCTGCAGTTCAGCAACGGATAAATAATGTAAATGTATCTCTTTCCATTAATCATTAATCAGCACCTATGTAAAATTATAATGATGGGAATTCTGTGTGAGGGAGTCTTGTAAGCACTGGGGACTTTTCTTGGTGAACCACTGCACAAATTGTGCTTGTGAGTCAGTGTGGGCAAAAAATATGACGGAGATACCAATGAAAGAAAGCGCTCGAGAGACCAAGAAGGAAAAAGAGAGAGATGCCTGTGTCGCAGTAAACAGACCTTTTGAGAAAGCTCCGCAAATCATCTCCCTGACATCTGTCTCCCTCTTAGCTAGCTACATTTGGTTTGGTCATGCAGGAGTGGTTTTAACCTGCTTCAACAGCAAACAACAAATGATAAACAAAACAAACTTGCAAGTTAATGCTGAAAGTAAATGAACAGAAAGAAGGAGCAGACTGCAGAGTAGATTCAGGACCAAAGCTCCCAGTGAGCCCAGTACAAACACCAGTAGCTGCTGATGTAGCAGGTTTTTTTTTAAATACAATGGTTTTTTTAACTTAAAAAGTCTTTATATCCTTCTTGATGTATTTTAGTATGTGAAGGTTTGTTGTGCCTTCCGTGCATCTGTGTAATATTACTGTCTCCTTTCTGTGAACCCCTTAGGTCAAAAATGGAAGAAAACATGTTGTGTTCCCTCATTTGTACTCTTTGCATTGACGCTAGGGTGCTTGATCACTGGTGTGGCACTGTTGTCTATTTTTAAGGTAGGTGTTTTTAGTTCTATGAAAAAAAGACTGTGTCGGTGTATTTTCTTTATTTTATGCTGGCCTGAAATAGCCTTACAAGAAGAGAGCTCACCCAATATGTGTCAGAGTTTCAGTCCTACTTTTTATCTTTTGGTTCTGGAGGTGGACCCTAGGAATCTGACAGTAAATGCAGTGCTGATAGCGATGGCTAGCGTGGTTGGCCTGGCCCTGCTGCTCAACTGTAAGACCTGGTGGCAGGTGGCTGACTCTGTCCTCAACTCCCAGAGGAAACGCCTGCACAGCGCTGCCAACAACTTGCATAGACTCAAGAGTGAAGGGTTTATGAAGGTAATTTAGTAATTGTACATAATCAAGAGAAAATGGAAATCCTCTGACATCCTGTTGCCATGACAGTGGGGCATTCAGTTTGCTTATGAAATTATGAAGTTGTGCTTTCTAATCCAAGTGATTTCCTTTAGTTCATGGAAAATGAATTGGCTTTGATTTCTTTTGGGGTTTTTTTTTTTAATGTCTCACAGGTTCTGAAACATGAAGTGGAGCTGATGTCAAAAATGGCCAAAACTATCGATGGCTTTACCCAGAACCAGACACGTATGGCGGTTATCATTGATGGGCTAGATGCTTGTGAGCAGGACAAAGTGCTGCAGATGCTGGACACGGTGCGTGTTTTCATGTGCGTCAGTACAGGCAAATTAACGATTAGCGCAGCTTCCTCTTGACTGAAAACAAGATAATGAAATAATTAGATTTTTTTTATATCTGCCGGTCAAGAAAGTTTATAACTATGAGCCAGACTGTTTTAGAGCAGCTGCCATGTGGTTTAAACACAAAGTGGGTCTTTCACCTGCACACACAAAGACCACACATCACTGTTGCACTGCAGCCACCTTGGTGTTCCCAGCTGCCTCAGCTTGCCTCCAAGTTTAGATTCTTTTTCCCAGCTGCTCTAATATAATTTCCTTTAGCCAAATGTTATTATTTGGTGAAGTAATCCCAGGGAAGATGGCAGCCTCCTGTGTGCTAATGCAATCTTCTCATCTCTGCAAGCACGTCCCAGTCACTCCAAAACCATCTTCTTCTGAGAGAGACTCAAACAACACATTTGTCAATTAACTAAATGTAGTTTTTTTCTCTCAGTCTGTGTACTTTTGCTAACAGATGATGTGCATTAAAGATGCAGACATCATGTGAAAGCATTTTCACTTGATTCTGCTGACAGCTGCTTTTGGACAGGAGGCTCATCGTCCTGCAGGCGAGCCTTAGGGTTGTTGGCTACGGGTTAACAAACCAGCACTGCATCTAGCACAAATTGATGTCCTGTGACACTTGGACAATGTCTCTTAGTTAGTCGAGTGGAATTCCCCAGCACCATGTGCTGTGGACAGTCAGCTCTCACAGGAGTCATTATTTTTAAGTACTACAGCTGACTGACTACCTCGAGGTGTCGCGTCATGGAGTGATTAGATTGTAAACATATATTTAATGCAACTGAAAGATACTGAAAAACTTTCTTATGGTGTTGCTTTTTTATTCCAGGTAAGGGTCCTCTTTTCTAAAGGCCCTTTTATCTCCATCTTTGCCAGTGACCCCCATATTATCATCAAAGCTATCAACCAAAACCTCAACAGTGTGCTAAGAGACTCAAACATCAATGGACACGACTACATGAGAAACATTGTCCACTTGCCCGTATTCCTGAACAGCAGAGGATTTAACACAGCTAAAAAGATGAGCATGGCAGCACCCACCAACGGGGAGCCACTGTCTGGTGAAGGTAAGCGACAAAGGCTAATACATGTTCTCCTTTTATTTTTTTCTTTACTTTTTTCTTTTAGTGTGTCATATAGCTTTTTGTGTATGAAAAAGTCTGCAAAGTTACAGCCAAAGGGAGTTAACCTCTCCCACAACAGAGTGCTGCTCCTAAACAGTTTAAAGCACCTCATTTGTAGGTCAAGCGTTACTTCCCCCACATCTATGTCACAATAAAACAAAAATTTCCACTCAGCAGCTAGTTTGACACACCATTTTTACTTACTTGTTGAAGCCACTCGTGCTAACTCTAAAATGTCTCACCAAGTGCAAACACGCTAAGTCTTCTGTTACTGGTTGCAAGAGCAAAAACATTGTGCGCTCCCCCCATGTGAGGAACTGAATAACCAATGGATTAATTTTTTTCTTTTGGCGGTGTCCCCACAACAATGTTAGCACATGGTGCGGCTAATTTCATAGGCCAGAGCCATAGCATATTGGAATTGTCACACTGAGGCATCAGAATTTGTAAGCTTTTGTAGATGTGAATGCTTTTTTGTTAGCAATTCCCTAATAGTAGATTTGTAGAAAAATATACAGACCGGCACTGTGCTTGATCCTGTTATTTTAAAGAAAGCAATCTAGATTTGCAAATGGCTTTAATGGGTTATTCCTTTGCTCATGCTCATCTCTGCATCACGTTTATGATTTATGTAAGGTAGCAACTTCTGCAAGACTTTTTTGTTCTGGATCATATTCTTGGATACACCCCAGGATTTTGTTGGCCATTAGCTCTAAGAAGGACAGCTCCTCCTCATAGAACTACGCTAATTAGCTAAAGCTCCAGGCAAGCTGACCCATCTAGAGTAGATTGCAATTTTTGTAAGTGGGGTCTTAAAGAGACAGCAGCTAAAATGATATGTTTCAGTGAGATAATAAAAAGTGGTGCTGTACAGTAAAAGGAAAACGATGACCCAGCCTTCTAATTAACCCACAAATTAAAGTTATAAACTTGAAAGTAGGTTTACACAGAGTTTTGTAGCATTTTATAAACTCATAGTTTCATAAACTGCTTTATATCTAATACTTGGTGATGCTTGATCATCTCTGATGACACTTTGACTCTTCCTCTTCTTCCCTTTCTGTAGGATGGCATGAAGACACGGACAAGAAGATGTCTCAGAACAGCCTGGCTCAAGACCAGACCAAACTTGGCAGCAAGAACGCCTTAAACCGCAGGGTAACAGCTATTCAAGTCAAGTTTATATAAAAAAGTATTACATGTAATATTTTGATTTACAAACACACATCAGTGGTTGATTTCCTAAATTGAGGTTTGTAAGTTAAGAAGACGAGGAAGAGCCGTGGCAGTTCAAACCAGATCGTTAATTTAAAAAAAATCTAATAAAAAATCCCAAAGTGTCATTAGTCCGAATTCTACTTTAAGCAGGGACTGTTCACTGCTCGCACCAGCCTGTAATACCCAAATGAAAAAGGCTGCAGTAGCACATTGAAGAAGCTTTGGACACAATATGAAAGCAGGCAGGTTTTTTTTGTTTCAATAATTTCCCAAAACCCACGCTGTTTAGGAAAGTACTTAATATTCACGTTTGATTTCGACATATTAATCAAACAAAGTGAAAAAGCAGTCAGTCCACTGCTCTTTGACCAGAAAACATTGGCTTCGAGTGAGATATTCTGGCTGCTGAGAAACCTTTACTGCTTTCTCTCTTCAGCCTCCTCCCTGAAGGGGGGAGGAGGAGGGGGGGGGGGGGGTTCCGGGGCAGGG
>VUQG01013268.1:10389-41772 GCA_015106755.1 Etia nguti
TGTGTAAAAAATAAAAATTAAAAAAATTATTTTTCTGCCAGGAAAATCCATGCTGTTGTCAGCCATTGGACATCGTGAGATTCCAATTCCAGAGCACATAGATATTTACCACTTGACCCGAGAGATGGCCCCCAGCGAAAAGACTGCTCTGCAGTGTGTCATGGAGGTGGATGAACAGAGGATCATGTTGGAGAAGGAGGCAGAAAGACTTGCCCATGAAGACTGTGAGTGCGCAAATAAACTGCAGCAAGTTAAAAAGTCTCTCTAATTATGCTTTAGCTGTATTATAAATTCCTCTTTTTTTTCTTTTTTTTTTGTAAACAGCTGAGTGTGAGAAGCTGATGGAGCTGTATGAGCGTCTGGAGGAGCTGGATGCAGACAAGGCGGAGATGCGAGCCTCTCGGATCCTCCACGGTTTGGGTTTCAGCACTGCTATGCAGCAGAAGAAACTGAAGGACTTCAGTGGAGGGTGGAGAATGCGCGTTGCTCTGGCCAGGTAAACACAACTGGTATAGTGCTGTACCACTGAGTGATGGTCATCCTCGTCTCTCCAGCATTCGACGGATCCTGTGTCCCTTGTCCAAATGACAGAAAAACACAAACACGATAAAGCAAACTGCAGCAGTGTGTCCTGACTTCACTACCGTACAGGAAACTAAAGTGGGCATATGTTTTAACTTCCTCTGTGTAGTCACGATAACCAATACAGGGAGGTGGATAAGGTGACAATGTATCTATTAAGGTAACAGTGCGTAACGTGTTGCCCTAATACAAGAAACATAACAGCAGTCTCAGTAGCTCTGGTGTGAGTGACACAGACTGGGGAGTATCGCTTTTCTAGCATCTCCTGTTTGACAATGGAATAATTTGGTTGACTAATAGGTATTGGCATGACAGCCAAAGTGGTATTAAGTCCTAACATTTCAGTCTGTTTTGTGTAAATTTTCTCACCTGTCTCTCGCTCTTCATTGTGCCCTGCAGCATGAAGGGCTTTTATTTTATTATAGTATGGTGTGGAAATGAGAAGAGATAAACTAAGGTGAAATTAATATTAAAATCCACTATTATATTGAAATATATTTTAAATACATTGGTTAAATATTGCTTTGACTTTTACCACTTACTCATCTTTGATCCTGAAGATCTTCATCCATCGCACACACACAGGCACACTTTTTTTCTTCTTTTTTTTTTTCTTTTTCCAAAATTTTAAAATGTGAAAGCAGGAGCATTCAAGACTAGTTCTGAGCTTTAGATTTCAGGAATTTATCTAAACAAACTATCAGTACTAGTATTGCTGTAAATTCAGCCCTAACAGCTGTTTGACATCTTTGTAGGGCTTTGTTCATCAAGCCCTTCATGCTGCTGCTGGATGAGCCCACTAACCACTTGGACCTGGACGCTTGTGTGTGGTTGGAGGAGGAGCTCAAGTCGTAAGTTTTCCCCCTGCTTCCTTCATTTAAGTCTGATATGCATTAAGACGCATTTTGATCAACTTGATGGTTTTTGCCAGGTTTAAGCGAATCCTCGTGCTCATCTCACACTCTCAAGACTTCCTGAACGGTGTGTGTACCAATATCATCCACCTGCATCAGAAGAAACTGAAGTACTACACGGTAAGGGCATGCAGCTGAAATGACTGCCAGAAAGGAAAACACCCTAAACATGCTTTGTAGGCTTCCGAGTATCCTGAATAGATTGCTATATATGTAATCACATAATGCTGAATAAGGAAACCAGAGGCAGGCTGTTACTAAATGTGTATCTGTGTGCCACCCTGTTGGTGCAAATCTATTTTCATCATAAGGGTAACTATGACCAGTATGTGAAGACCAGACAGGAGCTGGAAGAGAACCAGATGAAGCGCTTTAACTGGGAACAGGACCAGATAGCACACATGAAGGTAAAAAAGGGACATCATGTGGCCACGTGTCACTGCCTGATTGGTACAGAAACTTGGGCATATAAGCTGTTACTATTGCTATAGCCACACAGTAACATTTGCACTCAATTATCTTTTTTGCATCCCAATTTTCTAGAACTACATAGCCAGGTTTGGTCACGGCTCTGCAAAGCTGGCACGACAGGCACAGAGCAAAGAGAAGACGCTGCAGAAGATGGTTGCATCAGGCTTGACTGAACGAGTCGTGAATGACAAGGTACAGTAACTGTGGCCCATTAAATTTTTTTTTTTTTTAAACTTCTAGTACCAGTTCACAACAATGGTTGTCTTAAGCCAATTTATACTGTAAAGAACCTAAACTATTGGGGGGGAGAACCCAATCAATCAGATGATGATCCTCAGAGCTTCACTTGGTGACAATGGGAAGGAAGAACTTCCCTTTAACAGGAAGAGGGTTTCCTGACTCTAATATGAGAGCTGGTTTGACAAGAGGGAAGACTCTGCCTCCTATTCTACAACCTTTAAAACTGTTGCTCAGCTTACAGCCAGGCAGTTGTTTTTCCAACTTCTAGATCAGTAATTTGTGTTTTTAGGGATTGTGGTTAGTGGTGAAACTTACCAACTTCGCAGTAACCCTTCCTGTTTCCCACAGACTCTGTCATTTTATTTTCCTCCCTGTGGGAAGATTCCTCCTCCTGTTATCATGGTTCAGAATGTGAGCTTCAAGTACAGTGAGAATACAGTGAGTATAATGTATTTATATTTTCCCTCCTTTAAAATATGGATTTATTTGGCACACTCAGTGATTTTTATGTTTCCTTTAGCCGTACATATATAAAAACCTGGAGTTTGGTATTGACTTGGACACACGAGTTGCTCTGGTGGGACCCAATGGAGCTGGGAAATCCACACTGCTGAAGCTGCTTATGGGAGAGGTAAGGCATCTTTATCATCAGCTTAGATCTACTCCCAGTTGATTTGAGTGATGAGGTTTATTTTTTTAATTTTTTAAAATCTGCAGCTCCTACCTACTGATGGTATGATCCGCAAACATTCTCACGTCAAGATTGGCAGATATCACCAGGTAAAACAAATCTTTTTAACATACTGCTCAGGCTCCATCTGATTCATGGCATGTTAGACACTGGTGGTGGTGGCTGGTACAGTTAAAGATAAACATGTGGGTTTTAAAAAATTTTCTCTATAGCACCTGACTGAGCAGCTGGAGCTGGACTTGTCTCCTTTGGAGTACATGATGAAGTGTTTCCCTGAGATCAAAGAAAAGGAAGAGATGCGGAAGATCATCGGTCGCTATGGTCTAACTGGGAAACAGCAGGTAGGGAAAGGTATACTTTCTCAGAACCTCCAGTACTTTTGTCTCCTCTCTACCATTCTGACATTTGAAACATCTTCCAGGTCAGTCCAATCAGAAACTTGTCAGATGGTCAGAAGTGCCGGGTGTGTTTTGCTTGGCTGGCCTGGCAAAACCCTCACATGCTGTTCCTTGACGAACCTACTAATCACCTGGATATCGAGACTATTGACGCGTTGGCAGACGCAATCAACGAGTTCGAGGGTGGTATGATGCTAGTTAGCCACGACTTCAGGCTAATTCAGCAGGTATGGACTGATCACTTAAAGCATTCATTTAGACGTTGATTAGAAGTGGCGCTGTACTGACGGTCTCCCTTCCTGCAGGTGGCTCAAGAGATCTGGGTGTGTGAGAAGCAGACCATCACAAAGTGGAACAGAGACATCCTGGCATACAAAGAGCATCTGAAATCAAAGATCGAAAAGCAGCAGGCACATGACATCTAGAGGAGCATCATGCTGAGCCACTCTATCTTGCATCATGGATTTGACCTGTGAACTCCTGAAGGGATGAGCAGGAAACGTCCCACCCAGAACTGAAACTGTCTCTTGTACATGTTGTACTGTATTTCCATCGGTTTGACAGTGCTGCACCGTGCTGAACATGACCCAAACCCCCTCCGCTGTTCTCTGATTGGCTGATTCACCCAAAGCATCTCGGTGCATTTTGGAATGCATTCCATTGTGCTGTCTTCATAGGAAACTTTTATTTTTCCAGATGTTCTGTTTATCCCAACATGTATGCAGCAGCTTTTAGGTGATATTTTATATTTAAAAGTTGACTTTTTTTTTTCTTTTTTTCTTTCCCTCCCCATGTAAAAGAACAGTTCTGCCTTATTTAACAATGTAATGCAATAAGTTTATCTGAATAAATGGAACATTAAAAAACAGCAATTTCATTTGAGAAGACTTTATTGTTAATTGTAACGAATACAGTGTTTGTATCCAAAAAAATCAAAAGCTTTTAAGGAAAATAAACTATTTTACATTCCCCGTAAACGGGGGGGAAAAAAGCTTTGAAGGGATTAAAGAAGTTGCTTTGGGTCCTGGGGTGAGCCCCATGGCTGCATAGATATGTTATAATACAGCCACTACACTGCACTGAATGAGGCTCACCGATGTAGCAGAAAATGGCTAAACTTTCCCAAAGAAAACATTGGCATAACTGATAATAAAACAGGGCTACTTATAAAAGACAGCTGAGGTCGGTGCATCACCCGGATGCAGCTGTAAAATAACTACAGTTTCAGGTGATGAGAGCTAATACCCATGCAGGCTGAGCCAGGTTATAAAAACCATGAATTCTTCAGTCTGAATTTTACCTTTTTAAATGTTTTTTATTCTTAAAACGCTGCGTTCATGTCAAATTGAGCCATCCAATTTTTAGGGTAATTCTAGTATTGAACACTATGGTGGCTCATTTTTATTAAACTCTTGCCTAACCTGAACTCCTGTAATAACAGTATATATATATCTGCTAACAATACAAATACTACTTTCAAATAGTCAAGCTAAAAAATAAAAAAACAATTACTTCTACTGGTACATCCAGTATGACTTGAATACAGCTTCAAAATTAAAGATAAAGTTAATTCCAATGCAGATGATCAGTGGAAGACATTTATCTGCCTTCATGTCCCTCTAAAAAATATTTGGTTTAACTGGCTATTTGTTGTTTAGATTCTCATTTAATACCTTAGATAAAGTCTGTTAGTCATCGCATGCTGTTGTACATTCCCAGCATAAAGTATATTTCTGCCACTTGGCTCCAACCTGATGCCTGTACTACGAAGCTTCAGGGTTACAAAGGTGGTTCCTTCTTAGTGGGGTAACATGATGCAGGCCTTACCTGACAGAGCTGTAATACTGAAAAGTTTAATAACTTACAGCCATTTTTTCATCCTGGATTAAGAGGGGCTAAACTTCAGTAATATAGTAGTGCTTTGGCTGCAGTCGCTGTGTGGTTGTTTTTTTTCTTCACAGTCTTCTAGCATTACATTTTTACCATCTTCATACAACATGTCACTCTGCTGCCAGTACACCTATCCATATTTCACAGCCATGTAAACCTGCTTATGTCTAGACTGACAAATCCTGGGTGGACTTCTCCAGTTAACAACACCTTCATGTGACCATTTAGCCTGACTGTAGGGGCAAAGTGAAGCCAGATAAGGAAAAGATATCCGGGGTATGTTGAAGCTGCTTTGTAGTACAGGCCCCTGGAGAAACACAGGTCGCTCCAACCTGTAAAGCTATAAAGTTTTTCAGATGGCGTTTGGGGCTGCAGAGTATTAAATAGTGATTAATTCTGTATATGTAAACGTTAGAAAAGACGGAGCTGTTGAACACAACACTCCTGTTTAAGGTTTCAACTCAGCCCGCATGATTAACAGATTAGTGGCACTAGCTGCAGTTGAAACAGTGCAAGTAGGAGGAGTGTTTCATCAATTACGCTTTGTCCAGATGATCCTGGAGGCAGCATCTCAGAGGGGCTTAAAGAGGGGCTGGGGGCAGCCGAAGCTCCTGATGCTCACTGGGCTTCAAACTCCTCATCTGAGACGTCGTCAGGGGAAAGGGTGCGGGTGTTACTGGCCCGAATACTGTTGATGTTGGTGCAAGAGAGGAGGCTAGCAATTCCCATCAGACTCACCCCGGTCCCATCCAGGTTCACCTGAGCCAGGTGCATTTGTTTCAGGAACTTTAGGCCTGAAGGGAAGAGGACAATATATGCTGGGTCTGTTCATCTGAGCAAACAATGCTATTAAATCAAAGACCACCTTAGAGCTGGACGTTACCATGATCTGTGATCCGCGTGCGGCTGAGATTAAGCTTAACGAGCTGACTGCAGCGGATCAGACCTTTCCTCGCCACATTGTCCCCCACCTGAGTGCTGGCTAACCCCAACACCTGGAAAAAAAAATTACAGAAAAATAGCAAAATATTAAAACCTCTGCATGAAAGATTTTTTTATCAACATTAAATAACATAAACTGGTCTTTACATTTTTATTTAGGCCCACTCTGAAGGCCCCATGATCAGTTTCGTTCTGCAAAAGAGTTTAACTGTGATGCTAAAATAATAAATTGAAGCCCAGCTAGTATAAAATAAGCAGGTTATCTGGTCAGAGAGCTGGGGTGTCAAAATTAGCTGTGAAATGAGAATCACATCCATGATCAGACACACATACTTTACTAACATGGTTTAATTTAATCAATACTCATTTTAAGTCATACTAAATCAAATATTAAGTCTATTTTGTAAATCCATCCATCCATTCTCTTCTATCTAATTCAGAGTCAGTCTATCCTAGTTGTCACAGGGCACAAGTCACCAATCTATCACAGGGCTACTATTTACACTCACACTTGAACAAGGATAAAGGATCTGGATAGCACTTATTGGGAAAGTCACCTGAAGGTGCGGCAGACAGGTGATGAGGTCGGCCACTCCTCGGCTGGTGACTGCAGTCCGATCCAAACAGAGCTCCTGCAGCTCCTGCAGGCATCGCAGGGAGGGAAGCCCTGCATCTGTCACCTGAGTGTTGCTAAGCGACAGCTTCTTCAATCTACACCAAGTACACAGAAAAACTCCTGTCAGCATTTTAACCGCAAGGAAACACCTGACTGGATGACATCAGTGAGTGTGGGAAGGACCTGGTCAAGGTGGAGAGGTGGCTGACTCCCTGGTCTGTGACCTGTGTGTAGTCTGTCAGGTCCAGCTCTGAGAGCAGAGTCAGTCTGGAGAGGAATGACAGCCCGCTGTCTGTCACAGAGTGGCGTCCAGGGAGGGTGATGCGAGTCAACTTCAGACCTAGAAGTCAAGTAGACACCTCACAGATTCACCATAGACTTGGATACTGCAGGCTCACTCCATGTCTACCCTCATTCTTTTAATTCTTTTGCTTTATGTTCTACAAACCTGAGATGATCTGAAGGGCATGACTGCCATCTGCTACAGGGATTCCCACCAAAGTGAGGGAAGTCAGGGCAGGGTGGGTAGCAAGGTGCTCCAGAGATGCCTCCGTCACACCTGTCCCATCCAGGTTGAGGGTCTGCAGGCTGGACATCGCTGCTAGAGCCGTCACATCCTTAACCTTAAAGAAAAACGCACAGCAAGGCGAGTAAATATCACTGAAGATTAGAGCGGTGTCACCGGCTCAATAGACCTTGCTAACAGAGATAAAGTACTTTAGTCTGTTTGATGCTGAGAAGTCGCAGCTGTGGCACAGAGGTGGGGAGCACAGCTAGAGTGGTTTCAGTCACTGCTGTCTGGTTCAGGCTTAGTTGGGAGAGGCAGGACGGCGCTGACTGGAGGTACAGTACCATCCCAGCATCTGTCACTTTGGTCTGGTCCAGGGACAGGAAACACAAGCTCTTCAAACCTTAAAGGCATCGGCAGAAGGAAAATATGTATGTTGAATAAAACTACTTAAATGGGAACAGCTTATTCTGAGATCCAGTTTTGTAAATGTTGTCAACAGTGATGTTTGTGTGTGTCCAACCTGTGATATGCTGCAGGCAGGAGTCAGTCAGCTTACTACAGGAGGCCAGATTGAGGTACTGGAGTTTGACCAGGGTGGACAGGATACACAGGCCAGAGTCTGGGAATAAAAATAAACAAATAAATAAAAAAATAGGGACAAACTGCAGAGCAGACTTTGCAGAAATTTGACAACTAAATGGACAAAAAGCCTAAAAACTACCAGATATAAAATGTTTTACCAGTGATGAGAGGTGAGTTGACTAAACTCAGGTGCTTCAGGGCAGTGAAGGCCCGCAACTGCCGTAGGAGCTCATTGGTGGAGTACGGGTAACTGTTTAAGACAAACTTCTGGATCGGGCAGCCGAAGAACAGCTCCAGGGTGCGTGGACGTAGCAGCCTCTCATGAGACATGTGGTTGAGCAGAAGCTCTGCTAGCTCTGGGGTCAGGCCTGCTAGACTGCTGCTGTACTGCATGCTGGGAGCTGAGATACACAGAGTCAAGAGTCACAACAGTGAGTAAACAAAGCCGTGAGGCACAGTTCTGGGAAGTCTCCAGGACTCTTACCAGTCATGAGGTGGACCGTTGCGCGGATAGCCAAGGCACATAGTGAGGGCATGCTGGGTGCTCTGAAGGGTCTTTTAGGGGGTGATGGCTGTCCTTGGAAGGCGTGGCGGTCTTCTTGCTGTGCGGCTCGTTGAAGACGCTCAACAGCAGCCTGACCTGCAGCTGCGGGCGCCAGCGGCCCTCCCGCATCCTCAGGGTCTGCCACTTCCTCTTCTGGGCCCTCTCTGAGACACACAAACACAAGTTGTGCCCACGTGTTGTATTTTAATATACAGATAAAGCAGCCCGTAGTGAGCATGAAGTGGCAGCAGCAAATTCACAGCTGCAGCTTCCTGAGATCAGTCACTTCTGATCTCAACACAGTCAACACAGTATTTCAGCTTTTCTCTCAAAAAGCAAAACTTAAAAAAAAAAAAAATCCTTTTTCTCTTAATGTGGCCCCCTATTTTGTATTACAAAGCAGTATGATCATAGTCCTTGGTCCTATAATACATGAGTGCCATTCTATTTAAACACTCACCTGAGTCGATTTCCTTGCCCTGGCCAGTGATGCCAGGGCTCAAATCCTCCACGCATCCTGTTCTCTGGAAAGAAAGGCAGCCTGGGCATTCCTGTGAAAGTTACACAAACGAAAACTGTAATCCATACAAAAATACTCTAATGCCACTGAGCTGAAGCTACAGATGTCGAGAAAAAAAACTTTATACCACACACCTCTGATCAACATTTCTGATTCTCCTTGAACTAGCTCTTCTCAGTGTCAGGTTCACATTCAGAATACAATACCACAACCACACACTGATTGGCTGATCCCACCTGTAAGCGCTTAGTAAACTCAACAGTTCTGACTTGTGTGCTGTACGTTTGACAGAAAGGGGCATTAACCTACATATTTTCTAATACTAATCTCTCTTACACCGTGACACACATTAGCAGGCCAATCTGTACACTAGGCCACTATGCAGTGTAACAGTAAAAAACCAAGCTCAAAGGAAGAGGCCAGGGTCAGCTGTTTCTGACGTGTGTGCAAAAAGCTCACAGCGGATGAATAATGGAAACATATGGAAACAGGAATAGAGGAACACGGGGAGGAGGGAAGCAAGAAAAATTTAGGTCAAAGGAGGGATGAAGTATCCACACTGTGGAGCAGTACCGTTCGGCATGTGAAGAGGTTCTTCCTCTCCTTCTTGGTCCATATCGACATCTACGGGAGCATCTTCGGCATCACCAGGAACCAATCTCTGGCCTTGACCTGTCGAACCCCCAGAATGTCATCCAGTGACTCTACAGCCATTTAAATAACATTTAACATGCACAGTTGATCAAATAACTGAGCCCAAACAACCATGAAGAGGTGCGATGTTACAGGTGTAAAGAATCCCATTGCCTGGTATACAATGTGTCATCTGATCAGGCCACCAAAGTGTATTAAACTGGACCTGTTATACTCTTTTTCATACTCCTTACTTTCATTTTTGGACTCTACTTGCATGACTACCTATCCTGGGCCTCGTGCAGCCCGCTCAGTTCACCCACTCTTAAGCAGTTTTAGCTCCTTTAAGGCTCTTTAAACCAACTGATTGGCTGCCCCTCCCACCCAACAGCAGGTGGGTGGGACTTCTGTGTTCACAGTCAAAGCTGTGCATCTGAGGTAATACTAAGGATATGCCCTCTCTCAGACATCATACAGCGCAATACAGGTAGAAAAATCTATCAAACAGAGTAGGTGTAATACAAGTCAGAGGGAGCAGGTGGGTTGGCTTAGAGCACACATTATGGCCATATAAGGAAATCCCCTCTAGCTGACTCAGACCTGATCCAATAAAATAAAATAAATAAATAAATGAACAGAGTACTTTTACATCACAGGGATTACTTGTACATATACTGACTTCATTAAATGTTTAACATGATCACATACCATCGGAACAGTATACAAATGGCAGAAAATGGTAGATTTTTTTTAATGGCTGTCAAAGTACATTTGTCAATTATGTGTAATAATTAAAGCTTAAATGCATGGTGAACAATCCCCTCGTTCGACGGTTTCAATGGTCCCACCCAGCTGCTTCTATGCGAAGTCTCTTTCCACTATGGACTCCACTGGCTAATAGCAGAACAATCACGTAACTCCTCTCTGAACGTCCACTACAAACTGGAGGGTCATTCTAACCACACACCGAGGTTACAGAGGCGAACAAGGACTCCACCGATCATGCAGCTGGATGAGAGACTCACTGTAGAGGCAGCTGATTACACTTCTCTGTTATTTATCTGACAAACTAACCTTTGAAATATGATTTGTCAGGTAAAGCGTAAATGTTACTCCAAGTAATGGTTGTGACTGTAGTCCTGTAGGATTCTAACATCATCAGGAAAAGTCCCAATATTTAGTAAACTGTTAAATAAAAAACTTTGTGCAACAGCAAATCTCTGCTTGTTTTATTCCATTTAGTAAGTTTTTTTTAATTGTTTTTAAAGTAAATCATACTTACCCCAGACATGAAAAGGTCCAGACAGTAAAGGGGGAACTCCAGGAATCCCTGCATAATTCACTGCCTCTTCCCACAGCTGGTTAGGTAGTGGAGGAGGTATAACAGGGACCTGATCTCCCACCATGTCCTGGCCAGGAGGAGGCTGAGGAGGTGCAACACAAGGAGGCGGCTCAGCACTGTGACCTGCTGGACTTGGTGGATCCTGAGGCGTCTCTGGAGGAGTGGTCTGAATACACAGTGCAGCGTTAGGCGTAAGGCCGAGAGAGCGCAGTGAACAGGCAAGCTCTGCCTCCCCAAAGCGCTTCCGTGGGAAACCCTGAAGGAGAGAAAAGGAGGGTAGGGAGGGGTGACGTCCGGTGATGTGCTCCACAACGCTGCGCAGAGGGGCATCAGCTGAGAAGCGCTCACGCATGGACTCACCGGACGGCAGCCGAATCTGCAGCAAAACACAAATATAAATGACAAGGTTATTACAGTCAACTTCATTTCTAAAACTAGAAATGAAACTGTGTCCTTAAAAACTGAATCAAAATTTTAAAAAATATATATAGAAAGAGGAAATATTTTTAGGTTTTGCCAATATAATTTCACACTTTCAACACATTAACATAGGGAAGTATTGGTGCATACAGCAGGTAAAATAAGTGCTGAACATGTCACCAATTTCTAGGTAAATTTATTTATAAAGGGACTATTGACATGAAGTTCTCACCAGATGTCTGTTACAACCCATCCAATTCACACATGCAAAGAAATCAAACCACAGATGTCCGTAAATTATGTGTAATAATGAGAAATAACATAGGGAAAAACACATGAAGAAAGGGACGTGCAAAAAGGCATTAAAGTCATGACGCCACCTGATCTATCAGTAATTAGAAAGCAATCCTGGCCTATGAAAAGGTGTCTCATCGCCAAGGTGTCACACAAGAAACATCTCATGATGGGTAAATGAGTGCTCTCAAGACCTTAGCAAACCATATTGATGGAACTGGTTTGCAGCAGAATTTCTAAACTCCTGTAGGTTCCAGTGAGCACTGTTGGGGTTATAATCTGGAAGTGGAAAGTACATAGTTTCACCATAAACCGGTCCTGACCAGGTGCTCCACGCAAGAGTTCAGACAGAGGAGTGAAAAACAGTTATCAGAAGAGTTGTGTAAGAGCCAAGGACCACTTGTGGTGAGCTACAGAAAGACCTGGAAGAAGCAGGTACAATTGTTTCAATGAAAACAATAAGTAATGCACTCAACCACCATGGCCTGTATGCACACTCACCAAGCAAGGCTCCATTGCTGTAGAAAAAGCATGTTGCTGAACAACATTTAGACAAGCCTATGAAACAGAATATAATCTGGTCAGATGAGACCAAAATTGAATTTTTTTGGATGCCATAGTGCTCACCAATGTTTGGAGGTCAAGGGCACTGCATATCACCCCCAAAACACCATACCAAGAAGTGAAGTTAGGAGGTGGGTTTTCAGCCTACGGCACTAGGGCGCTTCATATAATTGAAGGAAGTATGAATGGAAAGATGTACTGAGACATTCTTGATAAACTCTGCTGCCATCTACCAGGATGTTGAAGATGAAACGTGGGTGGACAGCAAGTCAAAGATCCTAAACACAGCCAAGGAAACTCTCGGTTGGACTGAGAAATTGAGAAGAAAATAAAGCTGCTAGAATGACCCAGCCAATCACCTGACCTAAATCCAGTTGAAAATGTATGAAAAGAACTAAAGGTCAGAGTTCACAGAAGAGGCCCACAGAAGCTTTAGGATTTCCCGACTATTCATTTGGAAGATCGGGCCAAAATCAAACCAGAGCGATGCATGCAACTAGTTTCTCCATACAGCAGGTGTCTTGAAGCTGTCATCACCAACAAAGGCCTTTGTGCAAAGTATTGAATACATTTCAGTAAGGGTGTTCAATACTTGATTTCTTTGCATGTGTGGATTTGATGGGTTGTTACCCACGCCTGGTGGGAATTTCATGTCAATAGCATCTTTACAAATTGGTGACATGTTCAATATTCATTTTACCTGCTGTTTGTTTACTGAGCCTGGTTTTGTCTACATGACTGAGAATAACTGCCTTCACAAGTGGTTTGTTTGTATTGTAACACATTCTTTGAACTGACACTGAAACTAATAAGAAGTATACTTCAATTAAACACTTTCAAACACTAAAAAGTAAAATAAAACAATATAATACACTCTGCAAAACGACTGAGACCAAACTGAAAACAAAAATTCTGAATCTATCATGCTCAAGGTTCTTCACAGGCCCACCATGAGGATGCAGTTGTTGTCCACGTTTGTCTGAATCTTCCCTCCAAGCTTCTGCCCTTCACTGCTGGAAGGAGACGTGTCTACAGCAGCACTGGTCTGTTTCTTGTCCTGAAGGCTCCTCCGATCCTCAGCGATCCGCTTCAGCACCAACTCGCGCTCCTGCAAGTGCAGAAGAACACAAAATGTTCTAAGAATAATAAAACAGTAGGTCTATGCTCAAATATTAATTTTCAAATGTATTATTCATGTTTTAAAAAAAACAACAACAAAAAAACTCAGCTTGAGCACGTGACACCTCTCTCACTCCCCACAGTGATCATCATGCTTCAGTTCAACCACACTGTAGTACACATCTCTTTTGTTTTTTTAAATATGCACCCAGAGAAAAATTTATGGATGCTCCTGTTCTAGCTCATAGAGCAGCACACTTCCCCGTGTAGTGTTCAGCCAGCACCAGCAGCACCCAGACAAAGTTTCTGGACTGTGTGCAAAGTAAGATGCAATGGGCCTCATTCACTAACATGTGAAAAGCCCCAAAAAATAAGTGCACCGGAAAAATTACCATTTTATGAAATGTGCCCACAGGCCAGTTTTGTTCTTACCACCACGTGTAATGTCAGTGAATGAGAATCATTCTGAATCCACAGGCTTGCATTACTATCTGCTTATCCACATACCTCCACACTGCCTTTTGTCTTTATCTGGAAACACATTAACTTCGAGATGTAAAGGAGGAAGTAGTGATCTTCAAAAAACAGAGGCAGCACATCTAAAGCAAAAGCAGGGGAACTTCCAGCTGAAGAAACTGAAACAACAATGTTTGAGAAAAGCACCTTTCCAAAGTGTTTCCTCAAAAGTGATGGAAAAAAACAGAGCCGTGCTGCAGTACGTTAGTAAGGTGGCAAATGCCGTTTCCCCTACGACAAGAAATATGGCTCAAGTAAAAAAAACAGAAAAAAACAGAAAAGAGGAAAACACCAGGAAAAATATCTGAACATAGACTAGATGAAAAAAGGAGGCAGGTGGACAATAAAAGGCGCAGATGATTGATCGCGGATGATCGTACACTCGTGTCTACAGCGGCAGAGCTACAATGTGTGAGGTTACACAAATTGAGATATGCACAACTGGCCAAAGCGACACCAACACGTCCCAGCAGATGTGACGTCAAATTTGTCACACGCCGCCATGCGACAGGGTAAGCAGTGAGTATAAAAGTGAAATGAGAGCTACAGGGATTGAGCTAAAGCTTAAGCCATTATTATGGACAGTCCTACAAATCTGCCGAACACTTGACTTTCTTCCTTGTGTGATAATAAGCAAACTGCCAGTCAAACAGATTAAGCACCAGAAGTGGGTCTTTTCAGCAATGCTCACCTGTTTCTTCTGCCTTCTCTCTGCTCTCACTTCCTGAGCGACGCGTTGTCTCTCTTTCTCCTCAAAGTCACTTTTGTCTGGTTTGATCCGCGACTCGACTGGCGGTGGTGGGTCCTGGGACGGGGTGCACGATTGTGGTGACCTTAGCACCAATGAAGGACCCGCTGTTAAAGACAGAAAAAGAAAATGTGATGAGATAATGCTGCACACTAAACTATCCAATTCCTTAAGTTATACTCAAATGGATGATTACAATCATCAATTTTAGGATATTATAATGAAAGAAAATTTTACTTGAGGTCCAACCGATGGATTAAGAACAGTAACAACAGTAAGAAACAGTTTTTATATAGCTTGGAGTGGGGTATTACCTCTGCTGTCAGTGGGAGATGTGCGAGACTCTGAAGTGTGTGCTGCCTCTTTGGGTGGGTTGAATGCAGAAAAAGCTGTCTCAGCTGGCTGTGAAGGCTGCCTGACCAACGTGTGTCGTAGGTATTGACCTTGTACAAGCCTTTCAACATGCAAAAGGGAGACACAGAAGTAAGTGGCTGAAAGAAGTGGTGTATTACACAGAAAGATAATAGCTAGCTAGCTACACAGATTTTAAAAAAAGAGGACTGATTACTCACCACTCAGCTGCCTCAGTCACAGAAAAATGCCCCGCCTGCATAGCCGCCTGTATCTGTTCTTCTGTGAATCCCATCTCGCTAAGGACGAGGAATAACTCCCCAATAGTCTGCAAGACAGGATCAAACAAATGCTGACAAAGCTGCTTTTTTGGCTGTTTTCCCTCCTAATCGGTCACTGCTCAAACAATGGCTACTAAGATACTGTTTATCTGACTCATAATGTCGCTGTGTGTGAAAGAACATGTAAAAAGTGATTTAATATGGTCTCTCTCATTTCATTTTATTAGTGTTACATACATAAATACACAAATATAGCCATATATTGAACCAGCTGATATCAGCTTGGTAAATACTATGGACCTATGGAAAAAAAAAACATGGGTCATATGCCATTTACTGTATCTGGGTCATATCAGGTTTGGACTGGGTAAGTGTTCAGAGGAGCTAAAAATTAAGCTCTTATGTTATATTTGGCAGAAACTGAGAGAACAATAAAGCTAATTCAATAAAGCTAGTTCATGCATTAATTACTAATAGGTTCCACTTTTGTAATTCATTATTATCAGCTAGCTCTAAAAGCTCCCTGAAAAGGCTTCAGTTGATCCAAAATGCTGATGCGAGAGTACTAACAGGGACTAGAAAGAGAGAGCACATTTCTCCCATATTAGCTTCTCTTCATGGGCACCCTGTTAAACCTAGAAGTGAACTGAAAATCGTTCTCCTCAGATACAAGGTTTTGAATAATCAGGCCCCATCTTATCTTAAAGACCTCATAGTACCTCACTGTCCTAACAGAGAAGTTCATTCTCAGGCTGCTGGTTTACTTGTGGTTCCTAGAGTTTCTAAAAGTCAAATGGGAGGCCAAGCCTTCAGTTTTCAGGCCCCTCTTCTGTGGAACCAGCTCCTAGTTTAGATTCAGGAGACAGACACCCACTCTACTTTTAAGATTAGGCTTACGACTTACCTTTTTGATAAAGTTTAGTGTTTGAGTTGGATCAGGTGACCCTGAATCATCCCTTAGTTATGCTGTAATAGGCTCTGGCTGCTTGGGGATTCCCATGATGCACTGAGCATTTCTTCTTCACTCATCTTTTTTTACTCCCTGTATTTTTACACACCACTACTGCATTTAATCATTAGTAATTATTAAACTCTACTCTTTCTCATAGTGTGTCTTTTGTCCTGTTTCTCTTTCCCCTCACCCCCAACCGGTCATGGCAGAAGGCTGCCCCTCCCTGAGCCTAGTTTCAACTGTTTTTTTCCTATTAAAAGGGAATTTTCCTTACCACTATTGCCAAGTGCTTACTCACAGATGGTCATCTGATTTTTGGGTTTCTTTCTAGTATTGTAGCATCTTTACCCTACAATATAAAGCATCTGTTGCTGTGTACTGGTGTTATATAAATAAAACTGAACTGAACAAAGACAACACAAATAAAGGTACAATAACCAGTATTTTTCTTCTGCGGTGGTTTAATAATACTTATCAAGTTAACCAAAGGCAGCTTTAGTGTTTGCAGATCACTGGTAGTTCCCAAATCGTGTGCATTAATGCATGTGCAGGTTTACGCTGGGATTTTGTGTTGGTCAAACATTATTTGTAACCGCCCAAAAACCCATTAACCAGCGTTAAACTTTTTATTTCACTGTAGAATAAAAGGTCTGATTGAAAGCAAGGAGGTAAAGTCCAGTGCAACATGAAAAGAAGAACTGATGACATCGCAGAAGACATCAAGAGAACGTCCTCCATATACTAATACATGTGTGCCTTAAGGTTTGGCTTTGCCCTTTGGTGTGCTTTGGACACAAAATGTTTGAGAAAAAAACAGTTACAGTAGATTTGCAGATTAAATATTAACCATTTACTTCATAACAATATCAGCTATACAAACTAGTAATTACCTGTTATATTGGCATTCCCATAATGCTAAGAAGTGATCATATGTTATTGCCTAATGCAGCCCTTATAAACTGTTTCAATACTAAAATAGAGCTACTCTTCTCATTCGTCTTTGATAGCATAATAAAACCGTAAAAACACCTTACCATATGTCCCAAATGCTTAATAATGGCAGTAAAGTGGGTGTTATAGTGTTATTAAGTTGTGGTCGGTAAACCTAACACGTACAAACATTATACATCAGCACCATTGTCTGTATTGCAGTGTGGACTGCAACTTACCAGGATAATTTCCATAATTATTTAATATCTGTTTCACCTTTAAACCTTCTAATTCTGAGTTAAACATTAGTTCGCAAAGTTTACAGTAGAAAATTTTATCCCCTGTCCGAGTGAAAGACACCGACTCACAATCGAGACTGCAAATTTAAACTTAAAACAGCAGCTAGCAAGCTTAGCCCAGAGCTAATGCTAAGTATATTGGTATTTGGAGGTCTGTCAACAACAGCGTTAGCATGAGCTAACCGTTAGCTGAACGGGCTAGCAGGCTGATATGTTGGTGCTACACAGGGTCATGTGTCGGAAGCTAGTAGATAATTTGGAGCTTACCGGAGGGTTAGAGGAACTCATGGCGTTGTTTCAAGGTTCCCGTGCAGAAATCAAAGTGAAAGTGATGTTCATTTGCAACTTTATTGACTTCCTCGGGTGTGTTTGGAGAGCCTCTAGTATGCTAGCTGCAACGACCTCCCCCACTCACAGCAACAGCCTATCATCACAGAGGATAGTGGAGGTTTTCCCCTGCGTGTCCACAATACACTGATCAATGAACTAAAGAGATTGAACCCAATCAGCCTTATCAATAACCCTCATCAGCTATGGCCAGACATATGCAGCTTCTATAGTCTGTAAACATTTATGTAGTTTGGCAATAATGATAGCATGACAGATAGGTCACGCTTACTTTATGACTCGTTATCTAAAATAATATAATAAAAATAAATAAATAAATAAAGTCCAATTTATTAGGTGCACTTTATTAATCAGCTGCATCCATTAGAGCAGATAATTCTACCCTTTGAAAATCTTCGAAATATTGTTTTCATCTACTGTTTATCTACTGATAGAATAAAAATGCTTATTTTAAATGACATTGCTATTAACGTCTAAGGTCTATGATATATTATATGCTATTGATGGTATTAGATAATGCAGTCTAGCACAATACCCCGAGTATACAGGCCTAGTAACATTAGTTAATATACATTTATAATAAACCGCATTAACCTGAGATTGTAGGTGTACCTAAGATCAGGTATACATCATTTTACAGGTGTACCAGAAAATCTTTGCTATTTCATACCACAATATCTCTATTTATTTTGTTTAGATTTTTGTCAATGGTGTTCTTTTTTATATACAACCTGAATTCCAATAAATATGAGAGTTGTGTAAAACGTAAATAAAAACAGAATACAATGATTTGCAAATCCCTTTCAACCTATATTCAATTGAATACACTACAAAGACAAGATATCCAGTGTTCAAACTGATAAACTTTATTCTTGTTTTGCAAATCTTCACTCATTTTGAATTTGATGCCTGCAATACGTTCCAAAAAAGCTGGTACAGGGGCATGTTTACCACTGTCTTATATCACCTTTCCTTTTAACAACACTCAACACTTGGGAACTGAGGACATTAATTATTGAAGCTGTGTAGGCGGAATTCTTTCCCATTCTTGCTTGATGTACAACTTCAGTTGCTCAACAGTCCGGGGTCTCCGTTGTGGTATTTTGCACTTCATAATGCGCCACACATTTTTAATGGGAGACAGGTCTGGACTGCAGGCAGGCCATTCTAGTACCTGCACTCTTTTACTACAAAGTCACGCTGTTGTAACACATGCAGAATGTGGCTTAAGCACGGACGTCCCTGAAACAGATGTCGCTTGGATGGCACCATATGTTGCTCCAAAACCTATATGTACCTTTCAGCATTAATGGTGCCTTCACAGATGTGCAAGTTACCCATGTCATGGGCACTAACACACCCCCATACCATCACAGATTCTGGCTTTTGAACTTTGTGCTGATAACAATCCGAATGATCCTTTTCCTCTTTGGCCGAGAGGACACGACGTCCACGTCCACGAGCTCGGGCCCAGAGAAGCCGGCGGCGTTTCTGGGAGTTGTTGATATATGGCTTTCGTTTTGCATGGTAGAGTTTTAACTTGCACTTGTAGGTGTAAGGACAAACTGTGTTAACTGACAATGGTTTTCTGAAGTATTCCTGAGCCCATGTGGTAATATCCTTTACAAAATGATGCCTTTTAGGGATGCTCCTTTTATACCCAATCATGACAAACATCTGTTTCCAGTTAACCTGTTCACCTGTGGAATGTTCAAAACAGCTGTTTTTTGAACATTCCTCAACTTTCCCAGTCTTCTGCTGCACCTGTCCCAGCTTTTTTGGAATGTGTTGCAGGCAACAAATTCAAAATGAGTGAAGATTTGCAAAACAACAATAAAGTTTATCAGTTTGAACATTAGATAGCTTGTCTTTGTAGTGTATTCAATTGAATATAGGTTGAAAAGGATTTTCAAATCCCTGTATTTTGCTTTTAGAGCAGAACATCCCAACTCCATTGGAATTGGGGTTGTAATACTTAGTTTGTATTCATTGAGCTCTTTTATTTATTTTACTTAATTTATTTTTCCTACTTAACTGTCTCCATTTTTGTGCAATCCTGACCTTATTGAACTATTTTGTATTTGTTATGTTTTGTATGTATGTGTTTCATGTTTTGTGCGCTGTGAGACAGTAATAGTGAATCAGGGAGTGCAGAGGATTAGTACGGAGGAAGAGGGGCATAAGAGTATGAAGCGTGGAAAGGCATGTGGTCCAGGTGAGATATCTGTGGAGGTATGGAGATGTCTGGGAGAGAGGGCAGTGCACTTTTTAACCACACTGTTTAACACAAACTTCAATCAGGAATAGAGAAAAAGTAGTTCTGGTTCCGATTTTCAAGAGATTTTGTTTAGATTTTTACTGATGCTGATCTTCATTCTATCATATTTATGTTTTTCTCTGCTCCTTTTACAGGTCGCCACATGGTATCATCTGCCTCCATCTCACCCTAACAACCTCCTCTGTCCCACCAACCTTCTGCACGTCCTTCTTCATTACATCCTTCATTCTATCTATCTATCTATCTATCTATCTATCTATCTATCTATCTATCTATCTATCTATCTATCTATCTATCTATCTATCTATCTATCTTACCTACTTATGTAGGAACCTAACTCACGAAGTGCGTAGTGATTCATGAAGCAGCAACCGCAAGGAAATATGGCAGATAAGTGTTAGATCCCCTTTCACACACTCCTCCACCCTTCTGGAAAAAGAATACATGCAGCTTGCAGAGAGTTTCTCCACACCTTTGTGCAAAGAAGAACACAATATTATGAAGTACTCCTAATTAGCATCATCCGTGCCTGTGTCAAAAGTCCAACGGCAGCCTTATCTAGCGAGGCTCCTTGAAACCCAAAGGCCGTGTGTGCGAAATCATTTTTCATGTCAAAATAAGAGCCTGACATTTACCAAACAGTTCTCTTCCAGGCACATGTAAGAGTGTTGCAATAGGGCAGCAGCTGGAGTATAAAAAGAGTGTGGTTAATCATTGTGTATCACCCAGAATCAGCTTCTTTCTTTGACAAATAACTATGTAACCAACCGACCAAAAGAAAAACAAAAAGCTTTCTGATGACAGTGTCTTTACATGAAGCTACTCTATCCAAAAATAGCTGCACTACGATGGTGCATCCATCGACAGGTGATGCCTCATGACGTGAAGGTGACCTCACAAGGCAGGATATAAATTGAAAACCATAAATATAATCATTAGAGCACTGATTACAACATAATGACATACATTAAAGGTGTGGGTGAGTGTGCGCAGGGTTAAGAGCTTGATTAAAAGAGGGTGGATTGAGAATGTCATAACTTTGCACACACAAGATGGGTGGAGACTGCAGACATTGTGGAGACAGAGGTTATATACTTGGTAGAGCGTTTTCTTGTGAAACTCTATTGTGTGCCTGCTTTTATATTTTAGTTGTGTTATGTTTAACAACATCTCTGAAAACCATATGTCTGTATACACCGTAGTGTAGGAAGAGGTGTACTTATAGGTGATATTTGTGCATGGACACAAGTGACTACAAAACACATTTAAAACACTGAAGTGTTGTGTTTTTCCTCTGTTTTATATTTTATCTGAGTTTTTGAGGTTTTTTTGAAGTTATAGTTTTCTCCTGTCTTTGTGCTGGTTAAACAAATGAGCTTTACCGAGGCCACGAGCTGAAACATGCTGGTCTCATAAGACAGTAAAAGTGTTCTTTACAAGTTAGCTGGAATTTTAAATCTCGATACTGAGCCTAGTTTCATTTCTAATACCTTGGTAGTTGGAAAATATCAACCTTTATCTTAATATATTGTTTATTTCTTAATGAAAATTAGTAGAACATTTGTATTAGTAATGTGCACATTTTGGTATTGATCTGATACCAAGTAAATACTGGGCCAGTATTACCGATACCAATACTTAAATATACTAACCTATAAAGACAGCTTAAATGGGGGAGATCAGCATATCAAATGAGATCAATCATTATCAATTTGCCAGATCTAAACACATTTAAATGACCACAAAATCCCTGTGATTGTTACTTTCTATAATGATAACATACAGTTAACACAATAAAACACACCTTTCAGGTTTTCAGGTATTTTGAAAATGTTTTTTTTTTGTGGACCTGGAATGTAAATTTGCCTGGCTCTAAAGCACTTAAATAAATAAAATGGGTTCAGACATTTTCCATAGAGCATATTTAGACATGCTAAACTTAGAGGATAGACACAATCCTTAATCGATTCTATTACGCTAGTATCAGTCCGATTCTGATACCAGTGTTGCTATCGATACTATTGATAAGCATGTGTTTATACACAAACTATGCTTTACAAATCAAAGTAAATATTCATTTGGGATTTTTTTCCAGACATCACTGCCAATAATTCATATTTACATTATAATATTTAAAATGATATCTATACCCTAATTACATGTACTCAAGTGCTGTTAAGGACCATCTTGAGATGCTTCTCTGTGTATACGTACATTTTGAAGGCAAACATTGTGCGTATTTAGACCACATCATTTATCTTAAAGCTTTAGTGACAAGTTACTCTGCAGATTCTTGTTATTAATATGAAATAATATTAGGATTAAGCCATTGAAGGGCCACTGGGAGGTCATGAGAGAGGTACAACAGTCAGTGTGGCTGTGGTTTGGAGCTGCATTTCAGCCAGTGGTGCTGGGGATCTTCTTACAATTGATGGAATCATGAACACAGAAAAATACTGTCACATTTTAATTCATGATGCAATACCATGTGGAAAACATCTGTTGGCAGTTGCTCCATTTTTCAGCACGTCAATGATCCCAAACACGCTGGTGCAGTTGGAGCATATATGGGCAGAAAAGCATGCAATGAAACACTATGAGTCATGGATTGGTCTCCCCAGAGCCTGCACCACCACACTATTGAAGCAGCATGAGATCCTCTTGACAGAGAATGGAACAAAAGGCAGCCAGCATCCAAAAAAGAGCTTTGATTGTCCCTTTAAGGGCTATTCCTGAAGACTTCCTAAAGAAATTACAAGAAAGCTTGTCTAAGAGATTTCAGGCTGTATTGAAGAACAAAAGTGGTCAAACCAAGTTTTAACTTTCACGTTAGAATTGTAAAAACTGAGTTTTGTTTTGAGTTTTGAGTTTCATATACAGTAAAATCTACAAGATTAGCTTAAAAGTCAAGGAGCTTTGAAAAAGATGAAAAAAAGAAGTACAAACAAACAACGGCAAACAAATATATCTTCAGATTTAATGTCAGTATTGACTCTAGTCTTAGATTTGAGTAATTTAGAACAAACTAACACTCAATAAACAGATACAGTTCCAAATATGTGATTCTGAATAGTGAGAATGTGTACTTTGGTGCAATTGATGTATTTTGTAATCTATAGTAAGCACAACATGCACTTTAATTTATATCTAGTTCTTCTACACTATGGTTTTGGTACGTTTACTGTAATAAAAGACTTCCACTGCTATTTATTGCCATTGTTAATAAGAGACATTATTACTGATTGTTTTCTGGAAAAGAAATTTAGGCTTCAAGCAAACTCTAAATTCTGCTAACAGTAAGGAGATAAAGATTTAGCAGGCATTGCTGCTATTTTTCCCCATTGTGTGACCCTTTATCTGTTTGCATCTTCACAGCTCAGGCCTCTCCTTTGTTTGTCCACCCCTGGGAGCTGTTCGCGGTTGTGTGAACCCCAGAGACAAGCTGCTGCTCAGCGCTCAACTCAATTGATCTCCCTATTGTGTAACTGCTTCCCCACAGGCTTTTCAGTCTGTATAAATTATTATGATTCATTCCTTCAGGCATGGGAGAAAGTCATGCCTGATTCATTCTCCACCGAAGTGTATGTTATTTCCCCTTTCTCTCTCTGTTTTCCCCTCATACACACTCATACTCCAGCACACAGTAAGGGGTAGAGATAATATTTCTCTTGAAAACTTCTTGATCTCAGCAGATGAGAAAACATGACACTATTTTTGCCAAACTGTTTCTTCCTGAAGGTTAAGTTACCTCCAGCTTCAGGAGGTCAGCCAGACAGTCTGTTATTGAGCATGTCATCAATAAGGCGCAAAAATAATTCAATTATATAGTCTCACTTTGGTTTCTCAGTCTAGTTATAATGCATTTACCTTCAGTGCTGATCAATAGGCCGATGGTGAGAATCGCTATGGAAATTGAGATCTGCTGCCCTCTACTGGATTTGTCTCAGATTACACCATTATTTATATATTTTTTTGTTAACAGCGAAGTTCTTATGCAGAGTACTCAGCTTTGCATTTGAACCTTCAAAGCGGCTTTGCCTCTAGTAGTGACTTTCCTAACTCATATTATTTTATGTGGTCTCAACAACGCTTGGAAAAGATGAAGATGAATATATATTTACACGGACCATTATTTTCTGGCAACTTTGAAAAGTTTGAAAAAGTAAAATTCATAAACTTTACTTTTATATCTTGTTAGAAGAAAAAAAGCTTCTATTATAACATTTCTTACTATTCAAACCAAAGACTCTATAATATTATTGTTGCTTGTCAGGCATGTCCTATTTTCCTCTACTTAATTCCAGCAACACTGAGGTTATTGTATTTGGTCCCCTTCTCGTTCCTCTCACCCCAACTACGTTTAGGCTCTTTGACCTTGCAATTCTAAAGCACTTTGAGGCATCTGTTGTTGTGAATTGGTGCTACAGCTGCTCTTTTTTCATACTGAGTGCTGTTTATTTGCTAGTATTGTGGAACTGCAGTGCACACAAAACTTTAAATATTACAGAAATTCTTTCAGTCATCAACCCTTTGCTTTTGTATTCTTCATGTCATGTTCTGCACAAACAAAATTATTTTTTATTGGCATCACCGCATTCCCCCCCAAATCCTTAAAAGTGCCTCAGATTGATGTAGGGATGGAAGTCTTGCATTTAAATCTGTTGCAGGGCAAATTTTTCCACACACTCTTCTCTTCCAGTTTCTTCACTTTTGCCTTGTCAGTCCAATCAGCACTTAATATGTGAAATGTTGCTGTGGGGGCTTTACCACCCTGCAAACCTCCTCTGAGTACTTTATGGAAGAATTCGTGTCAGGTTTTGCCACCTAATCTGCAGAGAAAAGCAGGAATGGGAAATGAGTCTGAGTCTGCTCAAATGTTTTTGAAAGCCTGGGGGCGGAAGGTGAATTTATTGAGTTTCAAATGACTTTACAAAATCATTATTTTTCTAGGGAAAATAGGAATATTTCATTTTTTACACGACTGAGTAAGACCGGACGAGATTATCACAGTCTGCCTTTAAGTAATCTTATCTCTTTACCACGCCTCTTCTTTCAAAATCTTATTAAATTTTCATGGCATTTAATTTCAATAACTAAATACTACTAAATCACAGCAGATACAAAACCATTTGTGTGACATATGAGACCCATCAGTTTTTCACATGTTGTATGTAATTATGTAAAACAGTTCACATGACATACCTTCCATAAAAACAAGTCTCCTGACAGGACATGTTTGCCAAACCAGAAACATTTATTACATATTTTGTGTGAAGCTTTCAGCCCTGCCCTTCTTGAATTAAAAACTTTGGAATAATGGATATGTTTATCACGAGTGATGCCTACTGCTCGTAGCATAGATCTCCTACCATCATTGTGGGATAATTGGATTCAAACAGTGGCAGTCTAAAGGAAGCATAATAGTATAATAAACCAGCTCTTTGACAGTAGGGGAATAAAATCATTTGCTCAATTACAAAACCAATTTGCACTTTCCCCAAATGACTTTCTTTTGCTACCTACAACTAAGGCACTATATCCCGGGACTGAAGAGAGCAGTGGGTATTGAACTGTTTGTTTTATTACTGCAACTAGAAAATATCTGCTAACTAAGAACCATATTCTCACACATATAGAGGGTGCTAGTAAATAAGACTCAACATAAAAAATAGTGGGGACTTTAATTAAATTTGGACTCTGAGGACACATGCATGAATAATGACAAAGGTATTAGTAGTAATTTATGGAAGGAATTTGATTGAAAGATTAAAATGTGTTTGTTTTTTTGGTCTAAACATTTTGTAAAGATTCTCCATCACCCTTGTTTTGGAGAAACTGCCGATTCATAGGTGATCTTTTTGCATGTCTTGTGGAACAGTGCTCCAGAGGTATTGACAGGATATAAAAGAAGAGATTGAAGAAATGTTGAATGTTATTCCTTTGGACCCTATAGTTTTTGTACTTGAAGTTCTTCCTCAGCAAAAGAGCAGGGGTCTGTACTCTGTATAATAAAACTGGCTGCCAAGAAAATCATTACTGTTAGCTGGAGGAACACTAATCCAGTCGACACAAAGACTGAAACAAATAGACATAATGAGGTACATGATAAATGGGTATGTATACATTTCTCTCAAAACAGACTTCAGTCATAATACACTTGAATGTATAATTCCTTTAATGTGACTATGCTCAAATATAGTCAGCTAATATATATTCAGTGTCTACTGTTCTGTACAATATTTAAATAAAGCAAAAATAAAGATAATGTATGTGGATTAAATGGTGGTATTTATATTTATGTCAATAAGATGAGACATAACAATAAACAGGTGAAATGCTGCTAAGTGTTGCACATAATTTGTTTTGTTCTTTTGGCCACTTGAAGCTTTGGCAGCTTTTCAAACTGAAAGAAAGATACTCACGGTGAGGCTGACAGTGTGTATAAGAACAAGTCCTTGGCAGGAACAGTAGGAGCTGGTTAAATCCACAAAGTGACAAAGGGAGCAATGCATGGACGAGTCGGTCCTTTACAGTTCAAACAGGAGATCAGACAGAGTGAGAAATGGCATGAATATGCATCACATCAAAACCAAAAACAAAGTGTAGCGAGCTGGCTGTGTGGCTTGCAGTTCTTCTCAATCACTTTGGTGCAGTTCTCACATTGCAAACGTCATGCTCTGTACTCTTAAAGCAGTTCTCAGTGTTTTTTGTGCAGGCTGTTGTGGTTTCTACTTCACCATTAAAAATATTTGTTATTGTGCTGACACAATTGTCATCTGAATCTCACAACTCATCAAAACAGGTGTTACGTGTGTGTGTGTGTGTGTGTGTGTATATATATATATATATATATATATATAAATATATATATGCTATTACATTATTACATTATCCTGGCTATTACAAGGTTAGACCGCCTTTTTCCTTCAGTGCTGCAGGGAGGTGCTGGAAACATTCCTCAGAGAATTAGTTCCTTATTGACATCATAGCATCACATAGTTGCACAGTTTTTGTTGTCCAAATTTCCCTTTCAATCACATTCCAAAGGTGCTCTACTGGACTGAGCTCTGGTGACTGTGGAGGCCACTGTAGTGTAGCGTTTTTACAATCTTCTGTTGTGCAGTTTGTTGAGTCAGTGCAAAATGTAGCCTCAGTTTCCTGTTGGTAGCTGGTAGGAGTGGCCCTGGTGTGATCTTCTGCTGCTGCCCATCTGCATCAAGGGCCAGTGTGTTGTGTGTGTTCACAGATGCTCTTCTGCATAGCTCATTTATAATGAGCAGTTGACTGAGTTACTGTTGCCTCAGCTCAAAGTAGTCTGGTCATTCTCCTCTGATGTCAAACAGGTATTTTCACGAAGAAAACTGGATTTACTGGATTTATTTCCTCCTTTTCAGACCATTCACCGTAAAGCCTGGAGATGGTTGTCCGAGAAAATCCCAGCAGATCAAATTTCTTAAGGAATGTTTTCACCACCTTGTGCTAATTTGATTGAAAACGCTAATGCAATGCTCTTGATGAGTTGTGAGATACAAGTGAAAACTGCAACAACGCAATAACAAATATCTTTAGCAGTGAAGTATGCATAGCAGTATGTATAAAAACAATGAAAAAGGCTAATGTACTGACTTGAGAATTGCATTAAGCGCAGTGAGAATGACTTTTCAGATTTGAAATGTCTTTATAAATGGATTGCATTAGATCCAAATGAAACCCTGCTAAACTCTGTGGAAACATGAGATACAAGTCAGGCTCTGACGCACATTTGACACAAAATCTCTGCATTCCTTGTGATTTACAATTACTTGAAGAATAATAAGCTTCTCCAACTCTATAATGTGACACTTATGAGTGGTGTTTTAATGAAAACACATTTACACGACAATGTTGTACAGCTCATCACCACACACATGTTAGAAAGTTATTTGGTCCAGCATACACCAGTTATTACATTTTTTAATTTTTTTTTTTTTTACACAACCAACTTTAACATTACATGCACATACACACATCCTTCTGGCACTTCTGTGAAGCTAGATAACACTTAGCCCACAGTAATCGCTTATGCCACATCCCGCAGCCACCATTTCAAACCACAATCATGGGAAGCGGAACATTTTTACCACATTTTGGTGCTTGGTAATATTGTTATTTCTGACATTTTATCTGGAAATAATAGCGGTACAACTCTTGCAAAAAAGCTCCTGATATGAGCAATAAATCTACAGTGGTTTGAAAGCACCTGATAAGGGTATAGAAGTACTGTATATATGCTATTTGTGTGAGTGAATATATTGTACAGCAGTTAGTTATGAAGCCCTGAGGTCAGTCACTTTAAATCTTTAACACGTCCAAAGCTGTCGCTCGTCGAAATGCTTCAGTATTACATCCGTCTCACAGATAGCGACAGACATCTGTGAGACACTGTGTGGAGATGATAAACTGGCACATAAAGCACAAACACACATGAAATGAATCTTTTTGTAATAATTTACATGCAGTTAAGGTTTGGGCAACATTTCTTCTTCCTGACGAATCCAAATGAAAGGCAAATATTTCTGACCTAATGGCTCCACAGTATTCTCCTTTTTGTCATTTACATCTTGTTTTCTCACGTCTACATATCATATCTAGGTGTATGATCATTAATGGAAGATATCAGAGTTAATTCAAAAGTAAAAAGACGCAAAACACCCACATGTTTGTAGTAAGACCCACTGTGTTCTGGTTTAAGTTTTTTAAGGCTTTATATGCCAATCAGATGTTAAGATTTCTGGTTTAAGGGGCTTAGCCATACCGTTTTCTCCAAAATAGCAATCTATTGACAGTGACTGGGATGTTTTTTATTATTATTTATTAACAGATAAAATTAACGCCTTGCAATAGACTGGTAACCTGTCCAGGATATACCTCACATTTTACCCTATGACATTTGACAGACTCCACCCTGCAACCGTGAACTGGATAAGTCAAAGAAAATGATGGCTAGATGCATAAAGTTGACCAATATATTGTTTCATTGTTTCAGGTTGGAAAGTGTAAATTCTGAGTTGCCAATGAATGCAGCATGGTGGCAGACTGCTTCTACAATGTCCACGTCTGTATTTCATGTCGATATTATGATACACTTCAAGTGAATGGCAAACTACACGACAAATCTGTGGATATCAAATATTGTAATAAAAGGAGTTGACGAACACTTGACACGACAGAAGCGCCTGCTAAAATTCAGAGTGTTACTTCGGGGTGAACAATGCTACAACATTCAGTGGGTTTCTCTCTCTCACACACACACACACACACACGCAAGAGTAACGGCGACAACAATGCTTTGGATTAGTGAAAAAGATTAATAAGAAATCACAATCTTGAGTGTCAGTAAGAGAGTGATTATGGACATACACTCACAGTAATTTGTAAACAAAATATACACAGACATACAGTACTGCACTTTCTCTAAATCTACAGTGGAAGTAGAATTCTCTGTTTTGGTTACAGTCATTAAATTTCATTCACATATCATTGGTGTATTTTCTTTTAATACAATCTATTTCATGTATCTACTAATATTTACAAAATTCATCTATGAGAGCAGAGAATCTTTTATTTTTTCCATTTGAAATCAAAACTAAAAGTATTATTTAATATGTGTGTTGCTAACTTTATAGCTCTCCTCAAAGTGCAAGACTGTGACGGGGGTGGGTCAGCGATTCACTCAGCAACTCTGCTTTACCAGCATAAAGACTGTCATCATACCAGTATATGAATACACACTTTGAACCATGCTGATGGGGCAAGCACGCACTGACACCTTTCACTTACAGTCTTCATAACACGTTCCAGCACAACAATAAAGTGTTGACCTTGTCCTTGTTAAAGCTACAGACAGCAGTGTTATAGCCTGGGGGGTGTTTTTGGCTCATTTACTGAGCGACAGTTGAACATATTGAAACAACATGAAATCCTTTACAAATTTTGCACAACAGAATGATTCTTCGTTTGCAAGTGAACCCGTATGACGGCATCAGAGTGGAGCTTGAACTTTACTTATTAGTCTTTTGTAATGGCATGTTTGTCTTTACACCAATTAGAGTTTGAGAATATGTGAACTAAACTCTGGTAAGTACAATCTGTTGTACAAATCAAAGGGCATCCGCACTGTCACTTTGTATTGAATGTAGACTGTATTTCCCTCACTTTTGCTTTCTGGTCTTTAGGAAGAAAAAAAGTTTGAAAAAAAGTTTGAAACAAAGTTTTCAGGGGCCTTAAGAGAGTTCGTGTCTAAACTCTTTAGCGTGGGATGCTGTGAACTGGTGGCGTACTGCAAATCATTTAGCACATTTAGCCTGATGACTAATCACTATTGTCTAGAATTTTTAACAGTTATCAACTGTA
The DNA here is from genome assembly GCA_015106755.1 of Etia nguti. NCBI lineage: Eukaryota > Metazoa > Chordata > Actinopteri > Cichliformes > Cichlidae > Etia > Etia nguti. The sequence goes on from VUQG01013268.1 coordinate 40,758, forward strand.
TGTGTCTTTTTGTTCGAGGCAGATCAGCTTTCTTTATATTAAGTTTTACGCTCCAAAGTAAGCAGCTTTATGGTGTTTGGGTTAGCACATTCCTCTCAGATCAACCAATGGGATACACGATCAGGTTAGCATAAAGGTGTAATTCAGGAGTAAGAGTGCTATAAACATTTATAAAGATACAGAGTTACAGCAGGTTGTCAGAAACAGCTTCACAGGGGCAAAACCTGCAGAGGGAGATGTTTTTTTGTTCTGTATTATGCTATGTACATTTTCAGTCAGTTGGGAAAAAACTTTTGGGAATTACAAAGGTCAGGAACACACTTCTAGTAGGTCATTCTGATGAAATATTTGTTTTCAGCAGCTTGGTTCAATGTAGTGTGATTTGTGAGAGCAGAGAGTTACTCACTGACAGAATAAAGTTTTGGAAGTGCATTTTTCAAAAATGTGCTGGAAAAATAATGTTTGATTAAACGTGCCAAAAACAACTGAGAAAAAGAAAATAAAATAGATTCAAACTTTTTTATCTACACTAACATTTGTGCAAACATTTGTTTTGTTAAGACGTTTTATAAGCCACCAGTGATTTAGTTTTTACTTTCTGGACCTAAATGCTGCCAAGGAATGTTATCCAAACCCCTGTCCATTGGCCAAGATTATACTCATTGCCTAGCAACACTGGCTCATTTAATCGAGGAGATTTTGACCATGTTCTTCCTTGCAAAGCTAAAGTACACTAAAGTGTAATGAATCAGATGATCATGACGAGTTTCCTGCCAATAAAAGTGTTCTTGGTACAAAGCGGGACGCAGATGTGACAGCATTTGTTGTTAGAGTTGCTGTTAAAGACCCTGAATGCCTGTTTTCTATTCTATTAATTTCTTCCTTTTTTATAGGCCTTTCAACCCCACAGAAAAAAGTCACATAGATATGTATACCAATCAGGATTGGGAAATATTTGGTAACAGTTGTGGAGTTGTTAATAAAATCAACACCTAAATTGTTCTGATGTTAACCT
>VUQG01013269.1:5922-16367 GCA_015106755.1 Etia nguti
TTTTTTAAAAAACCCAAAAAAAAAAGGAAAAAAAAAAAAAAAAAAAAAAGATTAATTAATGATTTCACACTTTGCAAAGTGACCCAGTAGGCCAAATTTGATCCTCTGGTGCACCTCATGTTTGACACCCCTATGGTGATTCAAGTAACTGGAGCTCTGATGGGTTAGGGCTGATGGGCTGATAAGTGGCTGCACTTTTGCTGAGCACTGCTGCCACAAGCACAGAAGCAATCTTTTCTACCTAACATAGTTATTTACTGTTAACAAAAAACTAAAACTAGATGTGAAAAAAGCATTTTAGGTATTTTCAAAAAAAGTCAAACAAGACTTTTGAAAAAAAAAAAGAAAATTTAATTGGTTTTGTAAAGTTGGAAAACTAAATAAAATGAATTTAATGGACATGTTTTTTTTTAAAAATGTTTACTGAGATTTTGGATGTCTAAAATTGTGCGAGTCAACTGTTTTCAAAAAGTTAATGATTTTCCTAAATCTGTATCGAGGCATATGTGCTCAATACTGTAAGATCAATAATGAGGAATGGTAACACCTTAAATTTTGACCATAACTAAGGGTGTAATTTCCCTGTAATTAAAAGGAATTTCAATGCATTTTATTTTCAATTATAGTGTAATCATATTTACCTTCAAATACTTATAAGAAGTTGGTAACAAATCCAATTTTTACAGGAAATAAAGAATTAATTATACTGTGAAATTGTGTGTAATATCATGGTAAATATTAAGGAATAACAAAAAAATTCTGGTGTATTATTAATATACTTAATGTATACTTAATATAAGTACACTGTACGTTTTGGGGAGCAGGTCATATTATGAAGTGACTTAATCTTTTCTCATCTTTTTTTGTTTTACATCTTTATTAAATATTTATTATGTAGATGTGTAAGTTGCCTGTTCTTTCATTTCCCCCCTACTTTGTAGTAGGCATGCAGTAGGGATTTAGAACACTTTATTGTTAAAGTTATAGTTGAACAGTGATTGTGAAGTTTCATATAGCTCCTTCATTATAAGGTTACATAGGCCTGCAAATTTTAATGGTATTTATTTTTTTGTGAGCTACAAAAAAATAGTCATTATCACATTTCAATATCACATTATCAAAGATTATTATGATAAGAGGACAGTTGTATAATAGAACATCCATCATGCAAATTACCATAATGAATATTAACTAAGCATCTAAGAAACCAAGATTAAAGCACTTCATTATATGGCCTGGACTTCGAAAAGTACAGCGCACTTACGTAAGATGGGGAAATGATTTATTTATTTATTTATTTTTTTTAATATAATGAAATTACACTGTACTTAAAATTACTTATGGTGTACTGAAATTCACTTGCCCTGTACTTAAAATTACTTATAATGTAATTAATTCTTTGTTTCCCATAAAAACCTGACTTGGTGCCCCCTTATTCTAGCGTACTTACCTTAAAGTATTTGCAGGTAAATATCATTTAAAAACATTGTAACTTCAAATAAAAAAAAAGTGGAAATTAAATTTCATTATAGGGGACTTATTCCCTTAATAATATGCCTATTTGACGTGTTTTTGTTGACGGACTAACAAAAACACTGAAAGAAATAAAAACTAAACCGAAATTTAAAATGTTCAAAGAATAAGAACTTAAGTTATTTCCCACTAAGAAAACCAAATAAAACTAAACTGAATTTAAAAAAAATAAATAAAATAAAAACTAATTAGAAAACATCACTTTGATGCTATAGCTAGATGTTTAATTGTCAAGCTATTTTATTGCTCATTTTTAAGAATTGTGCTCCACTTTTTCTGCTCTTGTCATACTGCTCTTCTTTATTTCAGCTATTGTCATAGGCTGTGTAATGTCTTGACTGCTCTGACACAATAATCTCCAAAGTTCTGGGATCGATAAAGCCTGTCTCACATCTTATCTCTGATGATATGTTTGTGTTTGTGATTCAGTTATCTCGCGGATAAACCACCTAAACGCCTAATTCTCGCGATACTTGGCTTATTAGCCGGCACAGACGCACGGGATGTTGGAATGAGATGATGAGAGAGCTCCACGGGGAAGGAAAACCAGACACTGAACTGAAACCGTTAAAACCGAAAACGGGAGAACGAGACGAGACGGTAGGGAGTGCGGGCGCGCGCGCCCGTGTGTGTGTGAGAATGTGGGTGGGGGGATGGGGACATAACAGAAATGGGGTTGCCGTTTCCCTGGGTGACGTCACCGGTTTTCCTCACCAGAGTCAAAACAACCGTTGGCTGCGGTAAACGAAAGCTCCGCGGAAATCCGTTTGATGTGTCTCCAAACGATTATTTCTGCATCGGCTCGTAACGTGAACCGACGACGGTTTCTTAGCTTACTTAGCTTGCAGTCCCAGGATAGCTTAGTGTTCCTCACTTAAAAAGCGTGGAAAAAATAATTAATAATCCGAGCCGTTCTGTCAACAGCAGGTGCAAGGGGGATACCACACACCACCACCTCTACCGCACCTGCGGCTACAGGTAATACTGTTAGCTAGCCACAGTGTTGTGACAGTAAACATGGCACGAGCCACGCAAGCTAGTAAGATAATGCGTCGTGATAACATTAGCGAGGTGTGTTTGACGGCTCACAAGGGGAAAACTGAGGATAAAAAGTAGTGTTTTTAAACGTTTTTCGTGCGTGCAGTTTTCTGCCTGCGTGTGATATGCGTCAGTTGTTTGAAATCACCGTGACGCAGGTATTGCAGTGGTGGTACCTGTGTGTCTTAATCATATTCTTCCTACCTGCTGGATACATCACTGCAGTTTGAGGCAGCGGTTCATCGGGATAATTTGCATGTACGCGGTATGCAGAGAAACGGCAGACTAGGCCTTGCTCGATTTGCCTACACAAGTTACGGCAAGTAATTAAGAGGGTGTGTCACACTCGTTGATAATCCTGTTGATAATAATGGGAAGAGTCCTGGTTGAATTAGTAAAGAATATGTGTTGGAAATTTTTACTTTTGGAGCCTGATATTTGGATTATAATCGATTTAGGAGCCCAAGCAGAATAAAAAACTAGAGGAAACTTGCATACCAATTTTTATTCATTCTTATTTTCTTTTTAAGAATGACATCAGAACAAAATATTATCTTCATGTTAAAGAGATCATTACAAAAACCCCCAAACTGCAGTCAGGCTACAGCATCTTCTCTCCCTCTCAAAAAAAGGCGTTTGCTACTGGAAGGAGGTACAGATAATAAACTGAAAATGAGTTGCTTTTTACCCACCTTTAACTTACCTTATGAAAGAAAAGTAGGTGCAGCAGATTTATGTAACATGACAAAGGGTAGGCACTTGCATCATTTACTGTAATGTTTGTAACTTCACCCATTTCTCTTTTTTACTCGTTTTCATAATTTCCCTCATAACTGCTTTGATTCTTTGCTAATACTGAGGCTGCTGGCTTGTGGTTGGCTCTGAGCTTTCAAAAGGTCATATGGGAGGCTGACCATCCGGTCACTGGTTCTGAGCTGAAAAGCTTGGCAATTGACCGATTTGGTCCCTGGCCTTTCAGTTGGTGCATCTCTAATACAAATGCCTAATTTAAACAACTTGGGTCGATTAATTAGGCCCAAACAGATTATAATTGTTCAATTTAAACAATTTAATGTAATCCTTTGGTTTGTTTCTTTCCATATACTTCCCCTTAATGTAAGTAGGGAATATACTTTTCCTTTTTGCCAAAATGTCAGTCTACAACTTTAAAGGGGCCCCTGCAGTGGGTTTGTTTTTAATGCAAACTCTCAAGAAGCTTAGAGCAAAACAAAACACATATCTGATCAAATGCACAAAGATAATGAGTGACGATAAGGCAACCACCGAGACATATTCATTACTTTGGTGCATGCACATTATCCTGTGTAAACACTTAACCAGAAATCTTCATTGGGAAGGTTTTAGTCAGAATAACAAATATTTTTTGAACATAATAGCCACTGTTTAGTATGTGTTGCAACACTCAACATTAAATATTGACCCACTTTTTAAAATATATATGTATGTATATATGTTTTTAATTGTTTGATTTAATAGTTTCTCTACATAAAGTCTGAAAAATGGTTAGTACATGACTTCTAATGAAAAGGGAAAAATTGCATGGACTACATTTATATAGCACTTTTCTAGTCTTACTGAGCAATTGAAGTGCTTTACACTACAAGCACTTTATTCTATCCACTTAAGTACTTTATCTAACTTACATCCCCACCTACAGCCAATTTGGATCCAGCAATTAACCTAACAAGCATATCTTTAGACTTTGGGAGGACGAACACGCAATCTCAGCACAGAAAGGCACCATCTGACCAGAGGTTCAAACGAGGGATGTATCAATAATAGTAAAAAATAATAATATTTAATTAATGGAAAAATTAGGTCTATAAATTTCTGTAATAGACAGAATCCAGCATATGTCAACATTGAGATTATGCATCCATATAAATAAAATTACTATAATCCAGTACTGACATAAAAGTTCAAGCAATAAGTCTTGCACTTTGCAACCCTCACCCACCCTTAAAACCTTCCATTATAACAAAGCATAGAGTGGGGGCTGGACTGGGTGACACTGACTCCTCCCTTAGTTACGATGAAATAGGCCAAGGCTGCTGGGGGCTTCCCATGATGCACTGACGTCACTCACTCTGTCTTTATATACCACTCTGCATTTTAATCATTAGTTATTATTTCTGCATGTCTTTTGTCCTGTCTTTCTCTCATCACCCTTTACCAGTTGTGGCAGAAGTCTTCCCCTCCCTGAGCCTCCTTCTGCTGGAGGTTTCTTCCTGTTAAAAGGGTGTTTTTCTTTCCCACTGTTGCCAACTGCTTGCTCACAGGGGGTTGTTTGATTGTTTTCTCTGTATTATTGTAGGATCTTTACCTTACAATATAAAGTGCCTCAAGGTGACTGTTGTTATGATTTGGTGCTATAAAAATAAAATTGAGTTGAATTGAACTGAAAAGGTTTTATTGTTGATTCTAAAGTAGAAACCTAGTTTCAGTTTTAAGTTTTCTCACCACTTGCTGAAGTGAGGGGTAAACGAGAGAGTCATAAGTACTTATATTGAGGAAGTTTTAGTGCATCAAATGCCTCTGCCCAGCACCTTTTGTTGCTAGGCTACATAAGGCATCTCAAATTTTTCTCCTTTGCTATTATTTGCAGAGCTGATATTTTAAGTCCCATCCTTCCTAATTTCAGTTGGTTAGTGAAAGAAGAGAGAAGTGACCTTGACAAGTTCCAAAACCTGAACTGTTTTGAGCAAAGAACGCAGCAAAAATCAAAAAACACTTGTGAAGAACTTAAATTTCTTGTGAAGAACTTACATTTCAGAAACTCTGATAACAATCTTCAGCATGTTTGCTTGACGCAAAAGATTAAGCACTTGTACAACAATTGACTAATCATTTTATTTCTAATTTTATTTTCCGTCTCTTCTAACGAAAAAGGCACTTCATACAGAAGCATCAGTGTAGTGTGCTTACCTGTGTTTTGGCAGTGCTCGCCATCCAATGTACCCTCGCCTCATTAAATGCTTATGAAGAGAAGAAAATAGACTTGAACCCTAAGTAGCCTGTGAAGGCAGCTTCATTGATTAAAATAGAAGCGAATTTCTTATATCAGATCCGCATTAAACAGACCATCAAAGGAAAAAAAAGAAAACCCACACCTAAAGCACTTTCTGTGTTAGCAGAGTGTAACACTTGAGGTCCTGCCAAAGGCTGGCTTTCATTTAGGAATTTAGATTGTGGACTTGCTGCTGTGGATGTCAGCCAGAGTTTGCATGAGGCCAGTGTTGCGGGTGAGGAAGGGTGACGAAAGGTAAAATGAGGTGAGGTGTACTATCCTGACCTGAGTTTGATGGGAATGTTCTTTCTTTTAGAGCCGATTACATATAGAATTAGCTAAAGAATAGTGATAGCTTGCGACGTCAGCGTAGTTCTCCTTTTATAGATGATTTGTTCTGTAGCGCTACACCAGTAATGGTGCATATTTTAACCTATTTGTATATTGTGTACTGGTGCTTTGCATGGAGTACAGTAGATTCTCTTCCACTTAGCCTTCAGTTTTTTATGGTAGAACTGCATAAAAATCTACTTGCAGACATTCTTCTTTATTAGTGTTTAAATTTATATCAATTAGTGATATAACTTTTTCTGTCTTAATACCTTGGCTTTAGGTATCTGTTGATAGTGAGTACAGATTGACGCCAGAGTTAAATTAATAAACTGTATTCCTCACTGTGGGTAAGAGACTGGGAATCAGTTCAACATGCTTGACTTACACAGTCTCATTTGATATCATCTCCCAGTCAGCTGAACAGAGAGACCAGTGCTGTTTGGCTAGCTTATATGAATTTTAATGACGATTGTTGTCCATATTTGAAAAAAGTGTTGCTTTGTTTTTTACGTTTTTGTTATGAGTTACGGATTAGTGAACTTTCTTTCCAACTATACTGAAGTAAACCAGTCCCTGTTACACATACTTGAAGAGTAGTATGTATGCCTCAACTCACCATTATTTATTTTGGTATATTAAAGTCTTAGTCTTTAAAGTATTTTCACAATCAGAAGAGATAAGTGGTGAAACAACAGCTAGGATGCCAGCTAGTAATTCAGCAATGAACGAATTTGCCTGTGCAGAGACTAGCTGCACAGACCCTTGAATTGGGATGTGTGTTGCCAGGTTTTGCTGCCAGATGGTTGAAGTTCTATGTAGTGTGTGGTTGTGTGTATGAAGACTGTGTTTCATAGACAGTCTGGCAACTTGGGCAACATAAGAGGAACACAAAACTCACTGATTTTTTCAGAAGAAAGTTTGCGGGTCATGCCAAATACAGAAGGTTGCCACGAGAGTCTTGAAATATTAGAGAACCTGGGGGAAAAAAAACATGTTTGCAGGTATGCTTGTTAGTATGTTACAAGAAAGATGTTTAGCTTTCTTTCCCTGAACAGTGGTTGGAAAATACTGGTGTCTGAAATGTGATCTGGTCTTTTTATAAAATATGACAAAGATCAAATTGTTTGAGGCAGACTTGTGGATTAGGATTTGGATTTGGGTCTGTTTCTTACCTTTGCAATATTAAGAGACATGAGTGGTGATTTGAGCGGTGTAGATAGCTTAACTGGTGTAAGAACTGACATTGCTTGTATTAGTTTTCATCAAGCTGAAAGTGTTCCAGTTCAAAGCTAAAGCAGATGGAGCTTATAAAGTGCTGAAATTATTCCACTTTCATCACAGTTTCAGAGTAAATTATGGGGGAATTCATCAAGTATTCTGTAGTTCTCAGTTGTAACAAAGACTGTTAGAAGAGAAACACAGAGCTCTCAAGCAACCCTCAATATAATGTCTCTGGAAGAAGTATAATTCTGGGGACAAAAAAGAATTTAAAGCTTTATTCTGGGGTGGAACTTACTGGTGATTATAGAGATGCAGTTTATATGTCCCCGTAAATGAACTGACAATAAAGTTAATTCAGATAATGCTTTATATCAATTGCCCAAATATGTGCCGAGAGGTGTTGTCAAGATGGCTGATAATTAATTAGACATTACTCTATAAGTGTAGTTCTTCTAGTAACATTGAGTTCAAAATCCCATACTGTGCCTTGAGTACTCAATATCTATTCCATGGTTCAACAAACTTAAGAGTGAATCTCAGTTGTTTTTATCTTTTTGGATGCACTTCTAAGCTTGTCTTAGTTAAGTCGCTTTTTCAGAAATGCATTTCCATGGTAACACTACTTAAATTATGGATAGACAAATGAAAAATGGAAAAATTTTATATTTGCTTTAGATCCCAATTTCCTCGTCCATCAATATCACTACATTGCATTGTGGAGTATACATGCCAATGTAGTGTCTTGTGCTTGCAAACTATAATATTCCCTTCGTATTGAGATCACTCATATACTGAAAAAATATCTCATGTGCTATTTTTTATTTTTTTATTTTTTTATTTTACTAAAATAGTAAGTTAGTTTATTATTTTGAACGCACATTGTTTTCTATAGGTGTGGCTACTGATGCTCTTGGCTACACTATCTCAAAATTATAGTCAGAACATCACTTCTGCAAAACAAAGTAAAAAATAAAAACAGGGTTCTGCTGTTATGTAACATATTCTTTGAATGCTGCCACTCGCTATGTGTCTACCTCCCCTGAGTCTCTTTCTCTTTTCTTATAGCTTCTTTTCCTTCTTTTTCATTTTTTGTCTTTGTTGTTGCCTCTGAAATGAAAGGGCATGAAATAAATGTCGTCTGGCAGGTGCTTCCCCTGGCATGGTTGGTTCATCATGGCAGTACATGTCACCATAGCAACAGCCACCCTAGTGACAAGGGGTTGCCGCTGTCTGGACATTCCTCTCCTCTCCTCACTTCAACTCTCCTCAACTCAATCCAGGCTATGGTCCACAGATTAAGGTTGAAGCTAACCAAAGCTTTATTGAATAACACCACAGTGTTAAAGCTTAATCCAGAATTGTATAGTGTCTATAAAAAGAATTTGATCCCCTTGGATGTAATTACTAGGGCTGAAAGTCATTTATTTTTCTGTTCTAAAGTAGTGCCATTATAATAGTCTTTATGCCTCAGTTTCACAAATATGAACTGGATTTCAAGAACAAGGTATCTTTTTATTGAACAAAAGGAAACAAAAAGAACCATCTGAATAAGTAATATTAATTTATTTAATTTTATTCAGCTATATGTGTCCTTCTAAATGTTTGATTTTTGTCTGCTGTAACACAAGCACCTATATCTTATGTTGTGAATTTAATTGCTTTTAATTTTTAGACATTTCAGAAATAGACATTTAAGAACTAGAAAAAAGTGTGATGAATAAAATCCAAACATTAAAACTAGAGCAAGAGATGTTCCCATAGGTTAATATATTTGCCAACAAAACTAATAGGTTAGATGTGCTGGCGTAAAAAGTAGACAATTTAACTAGTCTAAAAATAAGAGAGCACACACAATTTATGTGCATTTAAGTTGTTTGAAAACAAAAATATATTTCTTTATAATCAGATAATCAAATCTTATTTCTCAGTTTGCTGAAATGTGTGGCAATTCGACACTAAAGTGTGGCCGATGTTTACTGTGTTAGCATAAGCACCCTTCTTTCTTGCAGGTTAACATCCATCAACCATGTTCTGCACCTTTGCAGAACATGGGTGAGTGGTCTTTGCCATTTTACTCTGGCACAGCCTCTGTTTTAGATCCAAGTAGTGCAGAACCATGGTGTGATATTTACAACTTCAGGGCAGGACAGTAGCCGTGGTAGGTGGCTGCCTAAAATCTTAAAACCAACAGTTAGCTGGTGATGTAGCTGTATAAAATGTGAATATGCTGACTAGAAACTCCAGTTTAATTGTATAGTTGATTATTTGATTGATTAGTTGCTCACATGCCTAATTACAATCATTGTATTTCGATGGTAAAATATTAAACATTCTGAAATCCAAGGTCATTTTCAGGTATTATCAAAGGTGCAAAAATGTACATTATTGATTGTTTTCAATGATTAAACAAAAATAACAGCATAAAACAGTTGCTATAATTTCCTAAATCCAAAGTGTTGGAAAAAAAGTTATCATTTTGACATTTGAGACATATGACATAGTCGAAATGTTTGAAATGTGAAAGTAGATATACTCCTGTTGATTAAATGAATCTCTGAGCTTTGATCACCCACAAACTTAAATGTGATGAACTAGTCTGCATTTGTTCATTTGCTGCCTCAAAATTTATATATATATAAAAAAGAAAAAGCCCTGTGTCACCTACTAGGGTGTGTGCGCATCTGTGGGTCTATTCCAGCATTTGCTGTGACGCCGCAGACCCCACAAGTGTCTGCAGCATTGCAGACAGTAGCTGATCTGAATACTGATTTCCAGCTAGATAGCATTGACTACTAGCCTAACCCCCGTGGTGCTGATTTTCATTCAAGCTGAGCAGCGTAGTGTCGTTGCGGGTTTTGTAATACAGTGTAGTAGGGTGCATCTGAGGTGAACGCAGCAGCTATGCAGAGAGACAAAGAGAGGGGAGGGAGAGCAGGAGTGAGACGACAGAGAGGTGCAGAGATTTGCAGAGAGAAAGGGAGCGTGAGAGCATCCCTAACTGCCGTTGTTGCTATTTATAACCAAGCCCTACTCCACAGTCCTGAGAAGCTCTCCCACCTCCCACATACGTTCAAATCAGCCCACACATACCCACACACACACATTGAAAAAAAATAATTTGATATACAGAAGTACATTGAAAGCAGAGTGCTAGATTGGCTTTTGTATGGAGCACGACCTGCTAACCAGAACAGACATATCTGTGAATGAATGAGTTTTCCAGCTCTGAGATTTTGGTTTGGCAGTCAGTGTCAGTTTTTTTTTTTTTTTTTTTAATTTGCTTCTTTTAAAG
>VUQG01013273.1:5897-33678 GCA_015106755.1 Etia nguti
TTAATTGTTGTTAACTACTAAATTATTAGCAGGCTAAACCAAGTTGGTTGTCATAGCAAAAACCACACCTGCTGTCAGCAATATAATGACATTAGAATTTACTGTCAAAAGTGATCTTTTTTTTCCCATCATCCCTCTACTTGCATTGAATATACTTGACTCCGCCAGAGCTGGAATTGCTGTTTTGCACCAGAGCATTTTATAAATGCAATATGCAGGCTAAACTTGTTTTGAAATCTAAAATTGATGGTGACATTATGCGAAACAAATTGTCTAAGAACATCAGACAAAGTCGGTGTATCCTCAGTTGACTCATTTTCACCATAAGGTTTTCTTAGCTTTGTTTCATCTGGCAAAATTATGCATACATTAGAGGTTGTGTGTCTTTATAGTTTCCTCTTATGCCTGCCCTTTGTAGTTGTGTTGGACTTTGAATTATGAAAGAGGAAATGCATTTAATGCATTAGTTAGAGCACATTTTGCCTCATTCACTGTGCTCTGTTTATTTTTTTCTCATAAATCTTCAGTAAAAGTTGCAGTGTTTATTTACCAAAAGCCATCTAAAAGTGCATCAAACACTGAGATATTAATGCATCCACTGGTTACCAATAACAGTTCCCATCAGGATAGTTCAGCTGTTCAGCAGGGGAAGCTAGATGAGAACCATATTTGAGTCTAATTCAGCTTAAGGATTCAATTGTGCTGTAGTTTGTAGCATAAACCTGATACATCAGCTCATATTTGAATCACTTCACAGTGTGTACGAGAGAGTTATGATGCATTTTGTAATAAATTTTCATAAGATGATTTGATGAATTCTGATTTTTGCAAAATGTTTTTGGACAACGGCAGCTCAACTCATCTGCATGAATTTTAGTTGGAAGGGATTACAGCTGTGGCTACAGGCCAGCGAGCTGGAGATCAGTATCATTGTGAGGTTTTGTTGCTACTATACTGTGAAAATGAGACCATGCTGGTAACGCTGTGAGACTGTAGGCAAAGCTATGTTTTAAACTAAACACTGGCATTTTCATGATGACGTTTAGCAGTTAAATGGTCTGCATTTATACAGCACCTTCCCACCATCTGTAGGTTCAACAAAGTGCTTTACAGCATGTTCTCATTCAGCAGTTCTCACACAGTCTGCTGAACACACCAGTGGCAGTGCAGTCCTGCCATAGGGAGCAATTCAAGTAGTTTTATTTACCACCAGTATAGAACAACAGTCGCTAACTTTTATGCTGTAAGTCAGAGAGACTCTACAATAATAGAAAGAGAACCGCAACAATCCAGCAATCTGCTGTGAGGAAGGACTTGGCCACACTGTAGAAGAAGAAAAGGAGCGACCTCCGGCAGAAACAGTCGCTGGGAGGAAGAGTCATCTACTGCTACTGTGTGTAAGAGTGAAACTTGGGTAGAGTTTTGCTCCCAAGACCGCTTTGGTACTTTGGCTTTGGATTTACAGGGTCACTCTCAGGCCTTTTCCTGTTCTTAAATCCTTCGGAAGCTGAAAAAAACATGCTCCATACCACAGCTAAACAGATTTTTAGTTTCATTATTAATCAAAAATAAAAAGAGCCAAGAACAACTTGCAAGAAGGTAAATGATTCATGTCACACAACAGCAAACAAATGACTGGGGTTGTGTTTGTTTTTCCTAAATGAGGTTTGTTCAGCTGAGTACAGCTGAGGTCGATGGGAATTTTGTTACTTTTGAATATTTTTCATGGTTGCAGCGTACAAGGGCAAAGGTCAAAGGATCACCAAAATAACTGGGCTTCATGCTCTGGTGGGATATTTTTGTTTGAATGGGTTTTTCAATCAGCATCCAAAGGTCATTTCAAAAGATTTGCTGTGTTTTATACTAGAATCTAAATAAAAAGCACTGCTCTATAAACACGTCAGTGCAGCGGTACTGTAAACTTCATTTGAATCTTGAATCGAAATTATTAAGCTTGTTTTAATTTCGTCTTCATTTTTAACTTAAAGGTTTTCAGCGACCTTTAGAAATAGTGCAAGTTTCAGTACACTGGAGACTATCAAATCTACACAAAACCAACAAGGAATTCTTTTTAAAAAGTATGATAGTTAGGCAGGAGTTTTTTACACTCCTATGATGAAGTACATGTTGAAGCACATTTAGATTTTTTTTAACCGCAAGGTTAATATTTCATTTTGTTTTTTCATAACATCATGTCTGATTAGCGGTCAGCTCTTTTCTTCCTGAAGGCAGGCAGATCGTTCTGCATGCTGAAGGTATGTCATCCAACTATCGACACTTCATGCAAAGCAAGGCTCTTTTCTGATTAAGGATTTGATTATTTGACAGGGTTCATTTGTACCAGTCGATGCGTAAGATGGATTTGTATTTTAATGAAGCTGTGCGGGAACTTGAATGATCTTGCAGCCAGGAATATCGACCTCAGGATTTAGACAGATCTTTATTCTGCCCTAATACGCCAATGTGAGATTTTCTAATGATCTATCCCAGTTTTTCAGTTTTCATCCTTGTGGTCTCCCACGCATTAAATCCATCTAACTATCTTCTTTCACCCCCTACATCCTCCTCCTTTCCCCTGCAGGAAAATATCGAAGACCTGGCTGAGCACCGGCTGGTTCACTATGACCATCGCCCTGGAGCTGTGCGATAGGATCAATGTCTATGGCATGGTGGCGCCTGACTTCTGCAGGTGAGACAGTAGAGCTGAAAGTCAAAGATCATCACCAGCTCCACCAGCAAGCACCAGCATTGCGATTTTTTTTAAAGGAGAGCCATAAATGCAGTAACTTCAAATATGAATTCATAGCAGCACAGCCGCCTGATAAGAAAGATTAAAACTAAATATATTCAGACAGCTGAAAATGAAATTTCAGTGTGGCTGGAGAGGGTTTTGGAATACTTAAATTGCTTGTGTATTAGTAAATAATAATTCAGTAAAATGACAAGTATTCTTAATGTTGAGAGAAAAGGCAGAGAAAAGGCAAACATTATTGTAGAGCCAGCGCCTGTTAACAGAGGTGTTAGATTTACACTGATCATCCAAATGCAATGTACAATTTCAGATGGGAAAAAAAACAACAGTGAAAGGATTTTCACTAATACAGAGTGCCTGGTCAAATTCCCTGCTATTGCATTAAAGCTTGAGTCTTGCCTCCCTTTGCTTTTTCTGGCTTTGTCTACCTTTTTGTGCTGGTACATTTGGTTTGCTTTCTGCACTATTCAATATCCCCACAACAAGCTTTTTACTTTTTCATTCACTGCAGTGTGGCATCAATAAAAATATCCAACAATTGACCGACACACAATGGATTATCTGGTCCCGAGGCTGGGAAAGCACACACTGGTCGCGAACTCTGAATACAGACAACTGAAAAGCTGCATTGCTTTACTGCATTTAAAATCAGAATGTTTTTGTCCTCCACATATTCTGTATTATTCAGTATGCAAATGCAGATATAAGAGCACCCAGCCATGAACTGGAACATGCATGCATGAGGGATAATGCCTCATGTGTAGCCTGAAGGCAGGCATATTTTACCAGAGTGATTTTTGTTTGAGAGATGCTTTTCGTTAGGTCAGGTTAATGCATGTACTATAATTCTGATTAGATGATAAGAAGTCATTTTGTTGACAAGCAGAACTATATATTGCCATCGTATGAGGACAGTATACATTCAGTATACACTGACTAAACACTTTATAAGTTGTACCTTGCTAGTACCGTGTTAAATCTCTCTTTTTTTTTCTTCAGAACTGGCTTTTTTGTTTGTGGCATAGGTTCCACAAGGTTCCTCTGAGATATTGACATGACAGCATCACACGGCATCAGCAGATTTGTCACCCGTGTATCCATGATGCAAATCTCCCACGTCCACTATATCCCACAGGTGCAGTGACTATAGATGCCATTTGAGTGCAGTGAACTCACTGCCATTTTAAAGAAACCAGTCTGAGTTGATTTCAGCTCAAACTCAAATATCCTCCTGGAAGCAGCCATGGTAACACCGTGGTCATAACGGGATGGATATGGCCAGCAACAATACTCACGTAGCCTGTGGCATTTAAACAATGCTCACTTGGTACCAAGTGGCACAAACTATGCAGAGAAATGATCCACCATAACATCACACTACCTCACCACCACCATCATTGAAAGTACAAGACAGAATGTGTCTGTTCTTTTATGTTGTCTATGCCAAATATGACCCTACCATCCAAAAATTTAAACATTGTTTAACAACATTGTTAGTTATTGTTGATAAGGGACATTACAGCATTGTTCTATGATGTGTTGACTTTTCATAAGATGAAAGGATGTAAATACGTTAAACTCTGTGTAATTGCATTTTTAATTAATTAAGTTAATTGGCCTATTAAGGGCTAATTATGCAATTAAAATAGTAAAGGAGCATTTAGTTGATTAAAAGTTTGATAAATTATTCCAACTTTGAGATTTGTCTTGGTTGCAGCAAAATTATTAAATAATTCATTCATTAATAGAAAGAAGTAAATGAAATTCTAACAAATGCAACAGATGCAAGCCAAATTAGATGTTAAAAAAAAAAAAAGTGTAGAAAATCAATTCCCTGTACTGTAGATTCATAGTACCAGGGAACTTTCACAGAAGCGCTCTCATCCTGATGCTGGTCCTCTATAGGAGAAATGAACTATGGGTTATGCAGCAGTTTGTGACTCCCTCTTGCTTCTGGCAAACAAATTAACCAGCCTCGTTAGCAGAGTTTAATGGTTTGAATTACAGCTCACGTCTCATCGGTCTCAGCCTGTGCTTTAATTGGGGGATTTTATTGAACAGGGAACAAATCTTATTAGATTTCTCAATAAAAAAGAACAAACTGTAAAATGTTCTGAATATCTTTGTCCTTGGCTGTAATTGCTTAAAGAATTTTTTTTGGGGGGGGGGGGGTTTAGCACAAATTCAATATAGACGATAATGATGAGGGTATGCTGCTGTTTCATTTCTTTGAGCAATCATTGGCCTAAGCCGATATTTAGCGTGTCTCTTAGTTTACATCATGACTGCAGTCAGTCGATTTTTACTGAACGTGATGCTACTGAGAATTTAACTGTACCTCAAATTCACTTTATTTCACTTTATTGACATGCAAGTGTGTGTATAAATATATAAAGCAAAAGCATTAATAAATAACTCACAAATATAAATAATTCATGAATTGTAATATTAAAATATTCCTTACAAGACTTTAGTGCTGCCTTTTCTGTTATGTAACTTTTTTCAGTCGTGAGATGCAGGGGGAATTTTTTTTTACTTTGTTAAATTGCTGCTACATGCTGTTTATGGACTGCTTTTAAAATTCCCACCTTTATTTTTTTTTCAAAGGAACACTTTTTTGTTGAAACAAATTGATTGTGAAGAAGTAAAAAACAATGTTAGTAAGTCAATTTTGGGGCCTGTGATTTTTACACAGTGGCCAGATTTCTCAAAGTAATTTTTTTGTTTGTTTGTTTGGTTTTTTTTGTGTGTTTTTTTTTAAAATAAATGATTGAACATAGTGGTGAAGTACATTTCCCCACATTTTAAGGTGATTTTCGAACTCACAGTCTTTATTGCACTCCCAGCGTGTGCAGAGAGGCTGGGGAACAACATGAAACCGTCCATGACACTGTCATACTTGGCACAAACTGTACAATGCTGAACAACTTCTGTTACACCAAAGTTTCAGTGTTGTGCAAGACATCTGGAAGCAAAGAAATAAAAGGATACATCTGCCACTGAGATTATAAAAACAGAAGGGGTTCAGAACTAATTATTTTCCAGATCTTACAAAAAAATGTATTAATAATACAGTTGGAAAATTTAATTTTACTGTTGCAGTTTTTTTTAACTGAAACAAAACTAACAAAGCCAGCACCCTTGTCTTTTCATGCTATTAAAGCATTAAACCAGCACTATCGTTTGCTTAGCAGTTGCACTATCGTACAAACTCGCATTTAAAATGTATCACAGCCAGAAATGCATACTATCCGAGTCCAAGACTCAAATTTGATTTGAGCTCATATTGAATGGAAAAATGGGCAGATGTGGAAAAATCTAATGGCATAATGATTAATATATGAAGATAAATTGCTCTATGGACGTGATGACTGGCTCAGGTGAAAATGCTAAAATGCCTCATTAATATTTCAGCAGAATCTCAGCTATTATGACAGATGTGTGTGAAGAAGTGATTTAACACTGTGCAAAATTCAGAAATGAAAATTGTTTGAAATACACAGGAAGTCTACTTTCTTCACCATCTAATTTAATTTAAATGAAAATCTGAGCAGTTAATCTGTAAAGAGAAATTAAACTGAAGAATCATTAACACCATTAAGATTGGATTTTCCAATTTTAGAAACAGAATACGGTCCAGAGTATTTGCTACACTGTTATAACACAATAATATGTTGCCAGCTTTGTGAGAGCAGTTTGTTTGGCTCGCTCTTTGTTCAAGCTTACAATGCCCTTGTGAATAAAGAAATGTTTTCCTAGCCTGGTAAGGAAAGAATTCTCCCTGACCTCAAGCACATCCGACACTTCAGAGCATTCAGGGTCTACAATGTTGTGCAAATCCTCAAACCAGAAGGCTGTGATGCTGTTTACTAAGAAACAGAACATGCAAGTGTCAACATATTTTTGGCCATGTATGGTGTTGTGTACTTCTACTTTTAAAAAAGAAAGAAGTAGATGTTCTTTCTAGATGCTCCAGCTCCTCCCACAGTCCAAAGGCATGCAAGTTAGGTTAGTAATTCCATATTCTTTCTAAACTGGTGTGAATATGAGCGTGAATGTTTGTCTGCCTCTCTGTGTCAGCTTTGAGACAGACTGGTCCTATGACCTTCAGACCATCTCCTCCTATGAAAGCTGGGATAGACTCCAGCTCCCCCTGAAATGGATAAACAAAAGAAAATAGAAGGAAGTGGTTAATCTGGCTGAGAAATCAAAGGCACTCTATGCTCAAGCTTGTGTAAAGGGTGGAGGGGGAAAAATGGGCAGAGCAAATTACAAATTCTGAGGGGTGTAGATATTGAGAGCATTGTTTTCCTTTTTATTGCACGAAAGAATAAGCACACAAACGGGTGTTAAAGCTCGGTGTATACTGACTCTAACTCAGCAGCCAAAGCTTGATTTTGAGCAGATAACAGAAGCAGTGGTGAGCAGTCAAGCTGAAACTTGGTGGTGGCACTACAATGTAAGAAAACACCAGCAAATACAAAATGTGCGATACCACTGATTTC
Source organism: Etia nguti (assembly GCA_015106755.1). Lineage (NCBI taxonomy): Eukaryota > Metazoa > Chordata > Actinopteri > Cichliformes > Cichlidae > Etia > Etia nguti. The sequence goes on from VUQG01013273.1 coordinate 13,155, forward strand.
CTTTCCGATCCGATACCAAGTAAAATTCAGTGTGGTATCGATGATACTGATCCGATACCGATACTTTGTACAAAAACTTAATGTTTTATTGTATTTCAAATTATAGATTCAAAATGATTACAGGACATCAGACTACTTGTTCTTATTGCTTAATAATGCAGAATTATCATATAGAAATAAAACACCTGAAGTTGTGCATTTGAGCACGTTGCCTGCCTGCAGCACTAAAAGACTCCGCGAGAGACGTCTCTCGCCCTAGCAGCACCTGTCCCTGTCCTCTCCTCCTCTTCAGTTCGCCTCAACATAAGCTCGTCATATTCTGTGATATGATTTACTCTGAGGTGTTTGACCAGGTCAGTGGTGTTGCCACAACACCTCACTGTCTTGCCACATGTATCGCAAACCGCGTCTTGGCTGTTTGTGGAGGTAAAATAAGTCCACACATGATTCCATTTTACGCTCAGCCATTGTTGTGAGTGCGCACTCCAAGGGGCTGCGACACCTTTATACAGCCATATTTCGCATATGACTAAGAAAGGCAGAAGAGGAAGTAGTTCCTTCCAAGTTAGACATCCGAATGATATAGTTTATTTCCACTGTGTTCCTGTTAACGATAAACTACAAATTTACCCCAAATTACTAAAATATTGATATTTTAATATGAGAATCGATTCTAGAACATAAATAACAGGTATCGGAGGAATCGATATTTCAATATCGATCCGCACACCACTAGCTGCAAAAGCACACAAAACACAACAGAAGTGTTTTTGGGGGAGACGATTATTTGATGGAACAGTTGCAGAAGTGACAAGCTAACAGTAAAAAGCTAATAGCAAACATGTATCTAAAGTATTATAAGAATCGTGCAAATAAAACACATTACCAACAAATACTCTGCTGCTTTTAACCGTGTCTCAGCGCAATCTTTCACATGTTGTGGTTTCTGTTACTTCTGCTGTTGTGTTTTGTGTGGGGTTTTTTTTTTTTTTATTTACACAGTGTTTTACTCAACTTCTGTTGTGTTTTGAGTGCTTTTACAGCATTTTTGTATTTGCTAGTGTTTTAGGTTTGACCTCCACCATACGCTCACCCCCATCCATCCAAAAGTCAAAATGTTGGATTGTTATTTCAAAATTTCAACTTGTAATTCAAAACTGAGAAAATAACTTATCTCTGCTAAATTGTGGCAAAAAAACTTATTTTTCTCAGTCAGGCTTCCATATTTTTCAGTTCATGGTTCAATCTTGTAAAGCACTTTAAAGTGCATTTATTGTAGTGAATCTCTTTGTACGTCTTTTCTCTCTTTACACTAATCTCAAATGATGAGCGAAACAGCTGCCCTCCCATCACTTTGTTCTGCCTATTAAATGGGAGCCCCCCCCCCCGTCACCAACTGGATCCTCACCGGGTTTCTGTCTATACAACTGCAATGTCTTTACTTTACAAAGTAATCCCAGGTGCCCTGCAATGTCTGTTGAATGATAAATAAAACTGAACTCAGTTGGATTTGAATGAAATGTTGATATATGAAGTGCCATGAACTTAAACCAAGCACAAGAGACGTATAATTCATGTTCAAACAGAGCTGCTGCTTTTAGCTTTTTTTCTTTGCTTAGCTTTTCCACTCACTCTTCAGCAGCAGGTGGCATTTAAAAAGTCATAAAAACTAGTTAAATTTAGCTGTGTAGGCCCTGCAAACCTCAAACAAATGAATGCAGATCAGTCTATCTCCCTCACCTTGAAATGAAAAATGCATTCTGGTGTCACATGAACCTCTGTGACTCATTAAAGTGGTTTTAAATGTCAACAGTCTCTTCCCTCTCCCTCTCTCTTTCCATCACTGCAGGGAGCCTCAGAACCACTCTGTCCCCTATCACTACTATGAGCCACGTGGCCCAGATGAGTGCGCTATGTACATTTCTCACGAGCGTGGGCGACGGGGCAGTCACCACCGCTTTATAACAGAGAAGCGTGTCTTCGCCAACTGGGCACGGACATTTGACATCCATTTCTACCAGCCGGACTGGAGCCCCCCGCCTCTCCCAGCCAACCGGACGCTTGAGGGGACAGTCACTGCAGCTCCGCTGAAGACGTGACTTTTGTGGGGTTAAAGAAAATGCTTTAGAAATTTGTGTAAGGACTGTAAAGATTTGCATTCAGGGGTTACAGGACCCTTGAAACAAAGAATAAAACATGAAGGAAAATTAGTCATTACAGATGAAAACAGATGCAGCTCCAGCAGTGTTTTGTTTACTGTGGTGAACCAATTCAAACTTGAACAACCCTCACTGGAAGCCTTGTAAAGTGAGGTAATACAAGAAGGCGACATCATTACACACTCTACTCATGGTGCATGCACGCAATGTCTTACTGTGGACTCTCTAGCTCGTCGTGCATATGTGTGTGTGTGTATGCATATGTTTACTAGAGGGATCACAGAGGATATAAACTTGAGTCTGGTCTATCGACAAAGTCACTGTTTGAATCAAGGATCTGTGCAGGATTCACTGCAGGATTCGTGGAAAAATAGCATTAGAATGTCTGAAATCTTGCTACTGGGGGCAGTGCAAGGTGAATACAAATAATGGTGTAGCTCGAGTTAAATTTGGCTATTTGAAAGTGCGAACAATCACTGTTCAGGTGTGATATTCCTCTGCAGTTTTCAAAGATTGGGGAGGTCAAGTTGAATGAGATTTGTTAGACCTCCCATGTCACACGACAAAGGCTCAGACCACCTTCAAAGCATTTTTATAAATCACTTCCCTGACTTTCATTTAGGCTGCCTTTCAGATGTGTGCTTTATGAGCTCACGCTAACTTACACTTCCCGATGTCGCACAGTCTGGCTGAATGACAAGCGTGTACTGGTAGGTTTTATCTTGTGCGTGTGTGTGTGTGTGTGTGTGTGCACCTCCTCTGGTCCCAGATGTATGTATCATAAGGCTTTGTTGGCTCCTGTCACCAGTTAATAGTGAGATCATATAGCTACCAGCTGGGTGTAAATGCACAACCATGTCACACAAGACAGGTAGGAGATTAGGATTGAGGGCAGGGATGCAGCAGCAGCTATCTATTCGACTGTGTATCTGCTGCCAGGTCCGAAAGCCCAAATCAACGTGCAGGAGAATTACACCGTTTCAATAAATGCTGGGTTTTCTTTTTCTTTTTTTTTTTAAATTAAACTGGTGAGTATGTAATGTGTCACTCTCTTGTTCTCATTTACATACATATACACTCTCCTCTTGTTTAATACAATTTATAGTACATGTAGACTCCCGCTCTTGATTTTCCCTTCCCTCCTTTCTTGATCCATGAATAAGAATCTGGAGTCGATCAGGATAAAGTGATGAGACGTGGGGTTATCTTAATGATACATCCTGGTGCTAAGTCCCTATTGATTTTACTCTCATCTCTGTAATGTGAGTAATGAGAGCAGAGATGCTGTGGGTCAGATACATGGGTGCTCGCACCATGAGGGTATGTTTCACATTACATTTCCTCGGTGGAGACAAAGACACAACTGCTTCTCATACATCATGAACAGCTGCTGCAGTGTCTGCGGTATGCTGCCAGGCTGAGAGTGCTTCTAACTTTGTACTGCAGCCAGAATCAGGATTTTTTTTTTTCTTTTCCTGAGAGATGTTCACTCATCCATCAATGACAGTGTGTTATTTGTGTGTAATATGGTAAGTAGTTGCATATTTTTATTTTTCGCCTAATTAAACAAGTCATGCTGTGTAGGTTTGCAAATACTCACTCTTTGCATTATAGGTGATCTCTTTGGTTTAGAAAATGCAAGAAAACAGTGAAAAATGCTCATCTAAATTACCCGGGCTACCGTGATATTTTCTGATTGTCCAAAATCTGAAGATTTTTATCAAACAGCGATAAATCCTGAGAAAGAAGCAAATCTCCACCAGTGGTATTTTTGATATCTTTTCTTCATAAATAACTTAAATAGTCTGACACTTTGGAAGATCTGATTATTCCCTTTCTTAGATGAAAAGACTGTTACCTCTCTCATGTCTGTAGCCGGTTAGCGTAGCACAAGCTGAAAGTTAAATGTAAAAAGAAAATAATGGGGGTGGTCAGTCATATAGTGGAGAGTAGTCAAATGAAACATACAGAAGCAAGTCTTAACAGTATCCTCACTCCCCCTGTATAAGCATGAACGGCATCAGTTTTCTTCTTGTCTGTAAAATGTGTTGTTAGTTTTATGTTGACCAGTTGACTCATCGTTTCAGAACTCAGTAAAGCACCTTTTATCAGTAGCTTTGTGGTAAACTAAGTGGTGTAAGACAGAGGTGAAAATGCAGGGGAAAAAAATTGAATATAACTTCTGTACTTGTGTTCAGCAGTGACCAGGAGGGAAAGATGATGTATGTAGGTTGTGTGGAGGCGAGAGAGCCAGTGATTCACCTTCACCCTTGAGTGACGGCAGCTGCCATTTTCACTTTTCAATCTTGTTCTTCCTATCTGGTTGTGACATCAGGCTGTGTCATACTGAAATAATAATGAAACACGGGACTAGCTACAAGGCTCTCTCATTACTCCCCAGAGCTACAAATAGATTCTTGACCATGTTCATAACCGAGTGTGGGAGCATTTTTTTGTGTTTGAAAATTGCACTGTACTGCCATCTCATAGAAGATGAGGAATATAAATCAAGCTAACAAAGAAAAGGGAATTCAAATATGCAGTAAAAGGACTATTTAGTGATTAGACTGTGGAGCTTTTACCAGATCAATAAAATCTACTTAATTCATATTTGGATGATTAAAGGCTCATTGCATTCTCTAACTGTTATAAAGTTGTTTTGTCACTAAACAGGGTATGCAGGCTTTTAGATTTTTTAAATCATATAGAACAAGAAGCACCCTGAGAGTGCAAACCTCTGCCAAGGCAGCTTTCTCTCTGGGCAGCATCTACTTTTAAAGGAATCGTATTATATTTTGGATATATTATTTTGTTTTCTTTGTTCCTTTTAAATGTACTTTAAAATGGAGTGGGTGTAAAATTCATTGTTTGTAGTGCAGTAAAAATAACGCATTAAGGGGTCAACTTGAAAGAAAGGCAGATGTGAAATGTAAAAGTGGGATCAGAGGTCATTACATAGGACATTATTTGGATATTTTAATCTGAACTGTAATGTGATATTTAGAATCCGCATATATCATTCCCCTATATGCCTGTATGTTTTCACTACAAACAATATGATAGAAACACATGTTTAAATAGCTCCGTATAGCATTATTATCACTTTGACCTTCAGATCAGTTTTAAATAAGAGATCAAAGGTCAATTGAGCACTTACATTTTAAATCTTTATAAGGTACTTTCTGTTTGCTGAAAATACACACCACACTTGATTTTTAATTTTTAAGGATTTTTGTCCATTTTTGACCAATAAATCATTAAGCTGGCCTCGAAAACCTTCATGTATGTAACGCAAATTTTAATTGATCCGTAACATGACAGTACTGTAAATACCTACAAAGTTTTATCAAAATCCCTTCAAAACTTTTAAAGCTATTGTGTTTACAGACAGAATGACACACATGCATGCAAACACTAGCTTTTGATCTTCAAAAATTAAATTGGGGTTCTATTTTGAAAATCACATCGTATTAAGGAGTCTTACTATAATACACCAAATCTCCATCTCTGTCTGAACTCCTCCTACACCATACAGAGTTGAGCTTCCAAACTTGGCACACAGGTCCACCTTAAGCCCCTAGCAACCACCTATCCATGCATCCATCCATCCATCCATCCATCCTCTTCCGCTTATCCTTATTAGGGTCACGGAGGGGCTGGATCCTATCCCAGCTGTAGCAACCACCTAACAGCAACTAAATTCACGAGTCTTTTATATTGAAAGTCAGATATTTCTCAGCATTGTGATAATGTTGTAAAATGAAATAGTTTTTATTTTGAAATACCGACAGAAGCAGCTTTAAATGTGAATGGCATCTTAAATAGTTGAAGCTGTTTTATACTACAGATAGTAGTTGAAGCTGATTTAAACTACAGATAGCCTGACTTAGATAACAGACTTTAAATTCAGTCGTTGTTTTCCTCTTATTGTATGTCTATATTAAAAACCTCAGACAGATGGATTAATTGGTTTAAATGTTTTGAAAATGACAAACGAGCTGGTCATCATAGTGACTGAACAGTTTTTCTAAGACAAACTGTGTACGACTATAGTTTAAATAAAAACTATAGTATAGAAACAATAAAGACTTCACCTGACAATGTAAAGCGGGATTTTTTTTTTATTTGCAACAATTCCAACAGTGAAACTTCAAACTGAAGTGAAAGTATCACAGAAAACCAGCAGGGATGTCATGGCCTTAAAATGTGCCACTGATCCTTTTCAGTACATCCCAGCAGTATTTATCAATTCCTAATTAACACGACCCAGATACACAACAGAAAAGGCTGGATGAATGGACAAATTAAAAATAACGGATTTGGATCTATGAAAGTTTTTTGGTTTGGTTTGGCTACTGATGGATGACAATGTGTATTAGAGCTGTTACAGAATAAAAAGAAAATTAGAGAGCTCTGGGATGGGGGTAATAATTTGAGAAATTTCTGAGATTAAAGTCGTAAATTTATATTTAAAGAAAAAACCTTCAAAACTACTGGGACAATAAAGCCAAAACTTAGCAAGGAAAAACTCATGAAAGTTATTAAAGAATGTCATGCACGTTCATTAGTTAGGAAGCTAATGAGTCTGTATGCACATGATAAAAGAGCAGGGACTACATAGACATATATAGGGCTGAAAATCCCTCCATATCATGCATAAACTGAGTCTGCTCATCCAGACGTCTGTCTTGACATTCATTGTGAACATCAGGACGATATCTCCCAAATTAAACGTGATATTTGTGCATATTTGTGTAGCTATAGTATGTTATTTGGCATTATAGCAGTTAAAAAGCCTTCTAAAAAATTCTGCATCTGGATCTAGCTTTGGATCAACTCCAAAAGCTAATCATCTTCAAGTTGGACCAAGCCCCCACCTCTGGTAAAAATTTCAATGCAATCAATCATTTTGATACAAATAATTACATAACTTCCTTGGCGGAGGTAAATATGGTGATGCTGGGCTAAAATAAGAGTTCTTTATTAGCATTTATTGATAAATCCAATAATGAAGTATAGGTTATAACCTTGTTAGGTTATCTACTTGAGGCATAAGCAAGCAGCCAGGTCTGCTGGTAATGAGTTGAGCCAACCTCACACAGATGCATGGATGCATGGATGATAAATTACTTTAATCTCTGAATTTTATCCCCCTCCATCAGCTGGCTCTGTAATTTTTCTTTTGAGTCCTATTACGCTGTGGTAACGATGGGTTCTCGAGCCAGTGTAGAGCTGTTTCCCAGTTCTGATGTTGTTGAATGAAATGGTATTACAAAAGGATTCCTGCATATACAGTCTACTCTGACAAGTTTAGTTTTTATGTTTTTGGTGTATAAATTCTTTCAACAGCCGTATTAAAATTTAACATTACAGCAGGGATGAGAAAACAATTTAGGATTTTGCAAATTAAGACTGTTTAACACGAGGCTTCTGAGGGAAGCTAAATTAAACGCTCTGTAGAAAATTTAAAGGCCTGGAGTTACAGTACTCTAATAAATCTCAGAAAATACTGGAGAAAAAAAATCTCAAAGCCCAAGGTGATGTCCTGAAATACCTCATTTGTTAGACCAATAGTCTGAAAGACTCAGATATAGTCATTTACAAGAGAATAATACAGGAAAAAAGCATTGTATTTAAACTGGAGCAAACAGAATTTTTCTGCTTTATACCAGCTTGATTAATGTGAATTGTTAGATTAGCTGTTCAGGGACTGATCTTTTCAATACTTTCTGGTACACAACTAAAAGCAATGATTAGATTTGTTTTCCTTGTCAAAGCTGCTCATGGCATAAAGTAGGTTTTATGAAATGCAGAGTTTAGGCAATTGTAACAGCCTCTCACTCTCACCACATCTGGTTGTTGTAAATGACTCACTGGTATCACATTTAAAAGCACTGGATAGGGCTTAAGTGTAAATGATGCTCTTAAGAGAGTAGAAAACAAGACACCAACATCCCCACTGAGACATGAACACAAAAAAGTTCTTGTTTTTGCTCTTAAAAAACCCTAATAAGATGCAACTGACAGCGCAGGAAAAAATGTAGCGGACATTGACTTAGAATTTTGATCAGGATTGGAAAACAACCTGTGCAATTACATAATTACATAATTTCCCCTAGGGATCAATAAAGTATTCTGATTCTGATTCTGATTCTGCAATTATTTTACAACTGGCCTAAGTGATACACAGCAAGGGGCAGATGTGGCTCAGGTGGTAGAGCAAGTCATCTGCCACTCGGAAGGTCGGTGGATCAATGCTTGACACCTATGCGTGTGAATAAGACTTGCAGTAAAAAGTGCTTTAAATGCTCAACTGAGTAAAAAGGTGATTATATAAATACCAATCTGTTTAATTGAGTAGTTTAGTAGCTACTCTGAAAGTTTGACACTACTTTCCTGAGACGGTATTGTAGCTCTAAAGGGCAATTTTAATGAGCTTTATGTTATTATAAATGGTCTGTAGGTATAATTATATGAAACTTACCTCTATCATTGTCATCTGCCTGTAAAAAAAAAAAAATGTGATGGCAAGGCCAGCTATCAAGCGACTGCCCTACAGTCGGCCTCCTCTGGTCATTTTGATGTGTAGCTCTGGAAGACTGTGTTTGAAATGCGTTTCGTCCTTGTCTTCACGCTGTGCTGGCATACTGGGTGTGTGGGGTGGGTGCCTACTTGTAAAAAAACTATTGGTTGTTGTGACAGTCTTTCCACAGGTGACATTTTAGGAGAGAGACCTTTATGGACATTGTTGGATTTTGTTCAGTCTTGACCTTTGAGGCAGTTCTGTTATTAGAAATGGTCACCAAAATGATCTCTAAGGTTACAAAAATCTTTACATGTCAGTCCTAGCATTCATAATAAGACCATCTATTCCCCGGGCTCATGAAGTTTCACTTTTTTCTAGTTTGTACATAGGGTAAAATCAACTTATATATGAATTTAAAATGACAATCTGGATCAAAACCTGGAAAGCTGTTAATATTTATCACAGGGCTGCAATTATAAAAGTAAGCCATAGTAAGAATATCTTTGTGCACTGAATTTTGTTTCCTCACTTAAAGTTTGAGAGAAAGCCATTTAAATTCCAAAGTACAGTAAGCGAGCACCACGGAGTATGATTTATGCCAGTTTTTGTTGCAAATGAGTGAAAATCTGTGACTGCTAAAATTACTATTATCATTCCTGGGAATGATTGACAACACAAAGGCTCACTGACAGGCAAGCAGCTGGAAATCCGGAGTTTCCATGGAAATTGGACAACCTGTCAGACACACCGTCTCCAAACAGCGTTCGTGTGCTTGTGTGTAAATCATTAAATTTAGCAGGCTGCCACATGGGGCCAATGTCGACGCTGTTCCACTTCTAAAGACAATGAGCAGATGGGTGTGCGCTCACTGGTGAATACCGACTCTGCTCGTCTTTTGAACAACCTGTGTGACATATTCAGAGCACCGAGCCCGACTCTTCAGCCTGAAATCTCTCTGCCTTTTTAGAGATGGCTGCTCCAGTATTGTCCTGTCACTGGTTTCTCCCCACCAAGTGAGGTGTGGAGGCAGATAGACACTGATCTTTATTAGCATTGGGGAAATCATAGTGGCAGCAGAGTCAAGCGCCACGCTCAGAGGCTGACTATATTCAATTCCACAGAGTGCTGAAGTGGGATGGAGAGGCACAGAGGACGTGGAGTCCATTTTGAAGTGGATTTAAGATCGAATGCATCCATCTGAGATACAGTTGTTTTATTTTGGCAAACGGGTACATCTTAGGCTTGCTCTGCCACCCTGGTATACACTGATTGTAAGACTTGGGCCCAGTTGCTTTTCTTTTGAAACACAATACTGAGTGAAAGAGAGCTGAATTTGAAAACCTCCCTGGTTGTTTGAAATGTTTCCAGTAAACGGAAAAAAAAGGAAGACAGAGCAGGGTTGCAAGTCAACTCAAGCAGCACTGATTTCAAGGATGTATTTGTGGCATAAATATGCTTAGATTATCAGCTCTGCCAGGCATACCTTCAAGGGTTGGAACAGTAAAAGCAGATCGGGTGCCTTTAAATAGTATTACTCTGTAACACCATTTAAGAGTAATTAAGGAAGCTCAATATCTTCTCAAAAAAAAGAACCAAATCAGGCAGTTAAAGATGTTAATTTATTCCTTTGATTCAGTGTTTCATGTTTAATCAGGGCATCAAAATCCTCCAGTTCAGGATATAAAAATGTTCCTGTGCTCTCTGACAGCGGAGCAGGAGGAATACGATTACAGGAACTAGAAAATAGGGAAGGAAAAGGAAATAAGAAGAAGTAAGTGTAGCATAAATAATGTATAAGAAAAGGTACAATGTGGCTGACGCAGCAGCTGCATTCCAAAACATATGGTTTCATTTCCAACTCCATCTATTTTCTACTTTAGCTGCAAGGAAGAGTGGCAGCGGACACGCAATGGGTGGGTTTAATCCATATGCTCCGAGCATCACTCACCTCCCTCCAACAATAAGCCTAATGTAGAGTGGTTATACAAGAGCAGAAGGGGAGAGAGTACTTCTATGCTGAGGCGTGTTTTCCTCTTTTTACCCCGTGTGGGACGGCCGGTGGCTTACTAGGTTATCACTCACTTATCGCTGCCCTAGCACGCGACGCAGAATGGCCGGGGAAATGGCTGTCCATCACCCAGAATACAATCAGCAGAGTACAAGGCTGGGGAGCTAATGGATGTTTCCACAGGGAGGGCAATTTAGTGAATGGGGAAAGTGGATGGGTCCATCACGAGAGATGGGATTATGTGTGATTGTTATCCTTCACAAGTGTGATATGACGGTCAAAGGGTGTAATGTATCTGGACAGGGGAGACATTAAATACTGATCTCTCTACAGCCCACTCACAGCCAATCAGCCAGCCCTCGTTTCACAATTTCTTTTTCTGACCGAGCAGACATTCTGAGTAGCACTTAAACAAAAAGGCTGCTGCTAAAATATGCAGAGCAACACTCTCCCAAAAATAAATTAAATTCTTATCTGCAGACTCAGTTTAGTGCATTTTTAACCAAAAACAGTGCAGTTGTGGAATGGCTCGACAAAAACAGAACATCTGACACACACACACACACACACACAGAAAAATAAATGTTCAAGTCTTTGCAAAACAAAACCCATGAAATTATTGTAAAATGGCTGTGTGATGCAGTTATCCTTTTTTTGTTGTTGTTTTTTTTTATAAAACATTTAACACAGAGCACAAATGTTTACATCTATGAGCTGGGGTCATTTCAAAGTAAAAGAGAAAAAAAAGGCACCAAGAATATCACTGATTTTCCAAACAAGCAGCAGATGTCATTCCAAACAATTCGGTTTCATTTCCAGGAAAATAAGCCTGTCACAAACTGCTCCTTCCCTCAAATATCGCCGGTCTGCAGCTTTACATCCAGCGGTGTAAACACAGGAGGCTCAGAAGATGTGTTTGAGATGCTTGATGCCGTAGGTCTTGAAAAACACCAGGAGGATTAAAGTCCACAGGCCCAGGATGAAGCCATCAGGAGGGTGCCAGTCTTTCTGCTTTGGTTTCTGAATCGGAGGAGGGCGAGGCAGGTAAGGTAAGGTGGGGGGTGGGGGAGGAAAAGCAGAGGGGAGCGGGGTGAGATTGCAGGTTAGTAATAGTGTGTATATTTCTCCTGTTGAGGCCACCGCTGATTGTTCTGTCATTCACACAGGCAGGCAGGCGCAAAATTGCACGCACACACTCGCTTTATCTCTTCACGCACTTTATGTACACGATCTGCCGTCTCACACACACAAACACGCAAAGGTTCACACAAAAAAAGCAGGTGGTAAAGCTCATCAGTACACCTCCCCTGTCTTGTGTTTGTCCCATTCACTGCCACATCATCACTTTGTGTATGATTATACTTTTAAATCTCGCTCGTATTAAACATGCATCTCACAAGGAGCACATTTATATGCTAATGCGGCTGCAATATTCTGCAGGGAGATGAGATTTAACCTCTAAAAAATCTTCCTAACTCCACTGCTGGCGACAAAGCTATAGATGGGCTGCGAGGATGCACTTAAGAGATTTCTGTTATCCCTCCCTATACAAGCTGTCATTATCCAGTCGGGAAATCACCAGTCAGACAAGGCATTCCCTAAATCCAAAACCTGAAAACTTGGCAAAGCGGATGAACACACAGCAAAGTGCTCAAAGTCCGACTGAGCCACAAACTGTACACACAACAGTAGGACGACATATAGTACTATAAAGCAGCTCCACAAGTGCTTATGAGATCTGTGTCTGTGCAGCTTTCCTCAGTACTACTCCAGTATCCAGTACATCTACTCCTTCTGATACACATCAATATTGGCTTGGCACACACACCCACTTGCACATACTGCAGTAGAAGCCAGAGCCGAGCTGACAGCAGACTGACAGGCCCTAGGGGATTAGACACTGGGGTGAAAGCCTAGTCCACAGTCATTATTACCCACAACCTCACAGCCAACCTACAGGCAAAAGACAAGTTTTAAAGTTAACTACAACGGACCCTGTAAATCAAGTGAAACCAATAACAATCTATAATCCTCCAACAGAATTTGCTGATAATTCTGCAGCTCTAGCCACTTTCCACATATTGTTTTGATCTTATGTATTTACAGAGTGATTCATGCTGAGTCACTCTCATCCATGCAATTGTTTTTTTAAATTGTATTTTCAGTAAAGTTTACATGCACAAAGAAGCGATGCATCTGGCCAGCCTGGCTATTTTTCTCATGAATATACCAACAACCCAAAGAACAGTGGAGATTAGCACTCAGTGAGATGTGGCATGAAATGTCTGCTCATATTTGTCCTCTTTTTTTTCTTTTCCCCTTACTCTTTCATCAGATATTTTTACCAGCTGCAATAGTGTAGCTGGTATTGTTTTCATCTTTTGAGTCAGCCTGTCTGTGTGTGTGCATCATCATGCAAATGTGGTCCTGGAGGCGCCTACTTTTGTAAGTTCTTTTAGCACATGTTTATGTCTGGCAGATTTTGTGATAAAGCAACAACTGTGGAAGATAGTAATGAAACTTTACAGCTGTGTAGTTGAGACTAAAGTGAAGACTGAAGTTTGAAGATGGCAGTGATCAGACATACGAGTCCAGACTATTCATAAAAAAACCTATTAGTGCATCTCAAAAAAAGCTGAATATTGTGATTCTGTAATTTATTTCACACGAGGTAAAATCCGATAAATTAATTTATTTATTTATTTATTGCTGCAGATAAATACAAAATTATTTACAATACACAAATGTCCACATTCTGAAAAGTATGTTTGTTTTTATACTGAACACTTTGCGGGCTTCTTTACTATGAATTATGACGATCAGGTTGTGGCACTGCTGAGCTGTTATTGAAGCCTGGGCTGCTTTGATAGTAGCCTTCATCTCTATTTTTGGGTCCTTCTCATCTTCCTCTTGACAAATCAGGTCAGGCAAGGTGGTGAGCCCATCAAGCACAGTAATAACATGGTCAGCAAACCATTTAGTACTAGTTTTGGCACTGTGGACAGGTGCTGAGCCCTGCTGGTAGAGGAAATCGCCATCTCCATAAAGTTTGCCAGCAATTCAGAGCATGAAGCGCTCTAAAATTTCCTGGTAGATGGCTGTGTTCACTTTGGACTTGATAAAACACAACGGATCAACCACCACCGACACCAGCAGATGACATGGCGCCCCAAATCATCACAGAAACTTCACACTGGACTTCAAACACCTAGCCTTTCCACTCTTCCTCCAGAGTCCAGGACCTTGATTTCCAAATGAAATGTTAAATTTACTTTCATCTGAACAACAGTCCAGTTCTTTTTCTCCTTAGCCAAGCTAAGACGCTTCTGAAGTTGCCTCTGGTTCAGAAGTGGCTCAATATCAGACATATTCAACAGATATAGGCCCCTTTTTTGCGTCTTGGCTCTTGATGCACTCCCACCACCTCAGTCCAGCAGTCTTTATGATTGTGGTTGCATGTACTAAACTAGGTAGAGAAATGCACATATTTCTAACTGTTTAAATAGTAATTTGCTCAAACTTAAAATTTAATATTTTAATAATTTCAGATAGTATACAACAAATCTACTATCTGTATTAAAAAAGGGCTCTAAAGATCTAGAAAAACTGTTTGGGATCACTGGGTACTATTATAAAATCAGAGTATACAGTGTAATGAGTTAATGATGATGCAGATAGAATATTTATTTCATCTAATCCTGTTGACTGACTTGCAGCGTTTCCATTTTGAAAGTCTTAAGTTGCTTTGAAAATACACTCAAGTAGGCAGTCTTATATTCTGCTGAATTTCCCTTCATATAAGCAGTGAGGACTGCTGATTTGGCATAAGAAGAGTGGAATCCTCTGATGTATTTGTGTATACGTGTATATGAGAGGATAGGACAGAGTTCTGTACCGTTTGTTGAATATATGCAGTATCTGAAATTACCACCTGCCAAGCACCAAATGCTGTCTTTGGCATCTAAAACCTCAAACACTGGCTGAAATTGTATGATTCAAATAACTCTGTTACATTAAGATTTGGGTGAGGTTTTTATGCTTGCTAATTACTCTTCACTTTGTCCACCAGCCAATTAAATCAAAGCTAAAAAAAATAGCTCCATCTCAGTCTTTTCAATGGCCAGCTTAATGCTCCTGTTATAAAAAGTAGGCTTATCTCATTTTGTGAAGACAGGGTGATGATGATGAAATTGACCCAATGATTATTACAGTGATCCTTAGACATACACGCGCGCACACACGCAAAACACCTGATTCTATTCATGCATTATTACATGTTTCTTAGAATAACGAATGTTAATTGGTTTGCCTGGTGAAAATGACTCTAACTTCTTATTAGTTTAAAAGCTTTTGGTAAGTGAGGCGAAAACCTAATTTCAGGAAACGTGTGGGGCTGCGTTCTCGTGCCTCATTGCAGTGTACCGTCTTCTCAAGGCTGTCGTTTCAATAGAAAGTCCAGGTTACGTGACAACGCTGCCAATTTCTTATGTAGAAAGACCGAGGACAGCAGTAAAATTGGATTACGTCTGAGCCCAAATTTATTTAACAGCTCAATCAAGTCAAATCAATAGAGCTCCACTGCCATCCAGAATGCTAAAGCAGAGGCGTTTGAAGCCCACAACTAAGCTTTAGGCCAGTTGTGGACAGATCAAGGCTGGAGGTCCAAGGTAAAGAGCTTCCCTTTTCAAGCATCATTTATACAGCACGCAGTGGCCAGAATATTCCGATTGTATTTACTTTAACGGCAAGCTAGTTTTGGAAGCAAGGCGGGCTTGGGAACAGGTCGGTATTCCCTTCAAATGAGCTGAAGGGTTAGCTGGGGTGAGGAAAAATCTGGTCTTCTCTACTTAGACTGTTGCCCTGGATGGACAGTGGATGAATATTCATTTTAACATCAAAAACAAACATGATAATAAAATTTTTTTAAAGGAGGCATCAGTCACACCAAGTGCGTTTACATGGACATAGGTATAATGTTGGGTGCTTCTGTGGAATGTGCATCTCCCACAGGCAGTATTTTTCCTATATACAGTATATACTGTATTCACTAGAGTTCAGCACTTCAACATACAGAGAAACGTCCTTTCGTGTGCCATCAAAGGGGCATATGAAAGTAATAAACCGCCATATGCAACCACAGCAGATGAGGCAGAAGGCTGGAGCTGGAATGTAAGGTTACGTCCAGTGGAGGTGGGCTGCATGGGCTTCTTAACCATCGAAGGTCACTGAAGGAGGTACGCAACAGAGGGCTTAGATGGTTAGTCAAAGAGCTTTCCAATGTTGGTGGAAAAAGCAGTCACTGTCTATGGAAGGAGCGGAAGGGGGTGGTGTGGGCATCCAAATGACCAGTGGGCACAAAGCAACATACCGTCCAGTCTGATCAGAATGATCCGACTGCCTCAGCGGGGTTCACAACTGGTGTGCTGCAATGGTGGAAACATCACCATATGATAAGGAGCAAACTCACCTGACCTAGAAGGCTTCTCTAACCCACTCAGGGCAACTGCTGCGTTTCACTGACAAGGATTGTAACATCTAGTCCTATGAATAAGTTGAAGTGAGCAGAAGAGAAAATGAAGCTGAAATTACAAAGAGATGTTTTCAGCATCTGACTCATGCTTTTTTTTTTTTTGAGATACTGACTAAACTTAAGGAAGCTTCTCGGATGACTGATTTTGGTCTTGTTTGTCTGACATCAGACATAACACGCATCACAGTGGGTGTTTCATCCAAAAATAGCCCGGAGTTAAAGGCCTTGAAGACTTTCTTACTTTCTTATCAACACTATTTACTGACAAAGTCAGAACACTTTCATTTATTTTAAATGAGAGAGATTTACTGAATGATTCAGATTCTGAGGGCAGCTTTGGTTGTGTGTTTTTTTCATGTTACTAAACAACTGTCCATCAAATACGCTAAAACTATATCCACAGAGTGCTAATGAAACTCAGAAACACAGGTTTTTAGTGTAAAAGTGTCAAATAAAAAAACCAAACACCTTTTTTTCCTCTTAAATTTGATTTAGTCATCTGATATGAAACCATGACTAGAGTATACAATTAATCTGCCTACACAGGTGACAGTAGCGTGTAGATATAAACACAGCACGGGGGGCTACTGGTCAACACCTCCAATCTAATCCTAAGTAGTTATACACTTCAAACTGTAACTTCCATTATTATGAGACTAAAAAGATGAGTCTGATATATATTAACAAAGTCTTATATTACCAGCATTAACAGACCATCCATCCATCATCTTAAATGTCCATCCAGAATCCGACATCCAGTCATGGTTTACACAGTAGGAGGCTGGAGCCTATGCCAGCTGAATACATCTTTACTAGGGTGTCAATGAGACGTACAACAGTTCACTCTCGCACCTAAATCCTACCTGCAAAGACCTCCACACAGAAAAGCTCCAGCAGGGGGAGCCTTCTTGCTGAAGGGCACCAGGGCTAACTTCTGCACAATACTGGCCATGTTAACAGACCTATAACCTAAATCTCTCCAAAATAACTATAAAAAGGATTATGCAGTCATGTTACAGGCTCTGATTTGTCACTGACACTGCAAGCTGAATCCTCACTGTTTCAAAAGACTGGTCAAATTTGACCTGTCTGTTCCAGTTCAGTTGAAACAGAGGCGTCTCCCCAAATTCAAATAAAATTTGCCAGCATGCTTGAGTCATCTCCCTCCATTTTTTCCTGTCAAATGGACACTGAGCTGCAACAACAGTGATCTCTCCCACTGAGATGCTGACACAATCACGCAAATACTGCTGTGCCAGTTTGAAATGCCGTGGCAAGGTCACTGATTTAGAAACACATCAACAGTCAATTTTTATATACGAACACAGAGATTCTGTGAGTTTTTTCTGTTTTCATTCTCTATCAGAGGTAAATCTCAATGACTTGACAAAAATAGTTGCGAGTCTCGCAGAGGAGGACACAAAAAGCCTGACAGAAAAACAATGAGACTGGCGGACGAGGCAGAGCCTGGCTGGGTATGTTCATAAGAGATGAATGGGAGTGTGTGACTGTCAGGGGGCAGTTGACCTCTGCCACAGCTGTAGGCAAAGGTGTGCGTGACTATATTTGTTTGTGGGTGTGCATGTGCCTCTTAAGACGCAGTCCCTGGGGTGAAGAAGACCAAAGGGAGATGGAGTGACTGTGACAGGAAGCCACATCAGCACAGCTGGCAGAGAGAAGCATATATGAAGCAGGTAAAGGGAATATTAAAGATATCAGAAGGAGAAAAAAGAAATACAAAGAGGAGAACGGACCACCACACCATATGGCTGCAAATAGCTAATGATTATTTTAGTTAATTTTAAACAATACTGCTGGGGACATTTTACACAATAATCAAACAGTAAGTAATCCTTTAAGTATACTTTACATTTTTTTTACTCCTGTACATGTACTTAGTGAAACATTTTACATTTGTTACCTCTCTGCTGTACAAACTATATAATGGAGACTATAAACATAAGAGAAAAAAAAGATGCACTTGTTAAGCACAATATAAAATACAAACCTCCCAAAGACCCAATAAATATAACTTTATATCAGCTGACTCACATACACTGTGCTCTGAAAAAGTCTTTAGCTACTTCTTGTTTTCATATGTTGCTTCAAAGAAGCCAGACATTCTTATCGTTTTTTTTAAAAACAAAGTGCAAAAGTTCTCCAGGCTTTTAAAGCTTTTTTGGACATTTTTTCACTCATTTTTAGTTCAGTCCTTGTGACTAACCAATTTTATAGGTTAGTGTCAAACCACTTAACACTGACTTATAAATTAAAGCATAAAGAGGTACCTAACACAAGGGATGAGCCAGTCTTTTGTCTTTCCCCTAGGGATCAATAAAGTATTCTGATTCTGATTCTGATTAAAACGTGCTTTAAATTGTATATTTAGGCACTTTGTTACCAAGCAGCCTGTCAAATGGATAATTAGTTCCCATTTCTTTAGCTGAATCTATGTAATATGTTGAAGATAACAAAGTTTGAGATTCTCAGGTGATTCTCAGTGGATTACTGATATATCTCAGCATGGAGTGAAGTGTGTCCTTAAAAATCTGAGGAAATTGGACAAGTAGAGGACAAAATAACAAGTGTTAGGCCTTAAAAAACAAAACACTCTACCTTAAGAAATAGAGGGAAAAAAATCCAGCAAAGACCTGACTCAGGACCTGAGAGGTGCATCTGGTCCTTCAGTTGATCTACACTGAATCTTCGGCAGAAATGGCCTCAGTGGAAGGGCGGCTGTCAAGAAGCCATTCTTAAGAAACGTAAACTTGGAGAAAAGGCTGAGGTGCGGCAAGTTACACAAGAACTGGACTAAAAATCAAAAGCAACCTCAGAAGCGAGGAATTCAAATTTACATTTTTAACATTAGATTAGGAGAGCGTGAAACTAGTTCATGTTTGGAAATGTCGCATTGAACTGTTCATGTAAGTTATTCGATTAAGGTATTACTTTTATGTCAATTAACCAATACCCTAAATTACTGATAGAAACTTTGGTTGTATAACAGCTTTTTTTTAAGTGGGAAATGTCTGCTCTACTCTGTCATTAGATGTGCATAAGAGTTTTGTATCTGTGCCCCTTCACCCCCCAGTAAAAAGGAAATAGGAAAGGAAACTCAGGTATGAGGGAGGCAGAGGATAAAACTACTCGAAATAGGAAGGTCAGAGAGAAGCAGTTAAGTAGTCAGTGTTCACTGACCTTCACTGACAAAACCATTCACATCCCACCGCCAAGGACAGGAACCAACACTCAAGCAGCATGTTACCATTACATACACATTGTGTTGTGTGTTCAGTTCACCAGTACAATCAATTAAGAGCTACCCATCTGATTGATCGGAGCTAATTAACATGGGCTTGCAGGATGCTAATGGTCGCTGAGGGAGTTCCGAAACACCCTGCCAAACACTAGCACTCCAAGGTCAAAACTGCAGCAAATTTTATGTTGTGCAAAGCCAGATGAAGGAACAGCAGCTGCTGTGCACTGCCAGGACACTCCACTGTATTGCTGTGACATTTAAGCCTTATGCAAGTACTGAAACAGTCAAAGTAGTGGGTGCATTATTCTCTCATAAAGCATGGTTTGTTTTGTCTCTCTCTCTTTTTTTTTTTATTTATTTTTTTTAAAGAGGATATTATTCATAATTACTGAGCAAAGAAAATTCCAGTTGATATTTGATTAAACAAGAGACTGACACAGTGAGCCGTTCCTGTGATCCATACAATCCTAACATTCAGCTCTGAAAAGAGTTACTGCTGCAAAGAGGATACTGTAGGAGGATTGGGAGAGGGTTAGGAAGCAGGCGAAGCATTAATTTTCACTGTTTCCATTTTCAATTCTCTAGAGCCATATGGGGTGGCGTCAAGCTGGCAAAAGAACAAATAACAATTTGACGCCAGAGACCAGGACTCACAGCAGCGAGGGAAGCGAAAAGAAGTACAACACACATGAGAGGAAGGGGGGGGAAAAAAAGGAGAGTTCCTTCTAGTTATTTCCAGAAATGAACCCACAGTGATTTGGCAATGACAATCGGATGAGATGTGTGAATTTGAAAGGAGAAGGTGTCAGGACAAGGGGACTAACCCTGAAAGCACTAGTGAGACAACTGCCAACAGTGACAGGGCATTAATCATCTCCTAACATCCACACATCCACAATCACAATGAGGGAAGCTTGTCTACACACCATACAGCCCAGCCATATACATACATACACATATACACATATATATATATATATATATATATATATATATGGTCTAATAGGAAAGGGAAAAAAAAAAAAAAAAAAAAGATAACTGA